>JAJONR010012634.1:0-12054 GCA_029582245.1 Solanum etuberosum | reverse complement strand
CTTATGCTTCTAGACAACTTAAGGTGCATGAGAAGAATTATCCGACTCATGACCTCGAGCTTGCAGCAGTGGTGTTTGCACTTAAGATTTGGAGATATTACTTGTATGGTGTTCACGTAGATGTGTTCACAGACCATAAAAGCCTTCAGTATGTGTTCACCCAGAAAGAGTTGAATCTTCGCCAGAGGAGATGGCTTGAGTTCCTCAAGGATTATGACATAAATATGCTTTACCATCCTGGTAAGGCCAATGTAGTAGCAGATGCCCTTAGCATACTATTTATGGGTAGTGTAGCACATGTTGAGGAAGAAAGAAAAGAACTAGCAAAGGATGTTCGCTTGGGAGTTCGCCTTATGAGCATATCAGATGGTGGTGTAACAGTTCAGAATGGGTCAGAATCTTCATTGGTAGCGGAGGTTAAGGAAAAACAAGACAATGATCCTATATTGCTTCAACTAAAGGGTGCAGTTCATCAGCAAGAAGTAGAGGTTTTCTCCCAAGGGGGAGATGGTCGCTTATGTGTTCCTAAGGTGGATGAGTAGGTGAAACAGCCTGGATTGGGCCAGATTCAGTTTATGAAACTATGGAAAAAGTTCAGCTCATCAGAAATAGACTTAAGACAGAAGTCCTATGCAGATGTAGGGAGAAGGAACTTAGAGTTTGACATAGTTGATTGGGCTTTCCTGAAAGTATCACCTATGAAAGGGGTGATGATATTTGACAATCTTGGAGGAGTCAGTCCGTAGAGGGAGCTACTTGGGAAGCAGAAGCAACCATGAATGCCAAGTATCCTCATCTTTTTCCTTCCGATTCCGTTTCAGCTTGAGATAATAGTTTCCTCTCCAGTCTCTCAGTTTACTCTTGCGTAAATTCAGTCTTAGTATCATGTTCCTTCAGTTTTTCTTGCATTTCAGCATATTTGTATGTTCTTGGAACTCAGTTCAGTTAGAAATCAGTTTTCAGAAATTAGTGGTAGGGTATGCAGCTCTTTCCCTCCATATTCAGTTAGTTTAGTCTTCATTCGAGGATGAATTTTCCCAAGGGGGAGATAATGTAACACCCTGTATCCTAGACAAACCAGATTTCAGATTTGAGAAGCTACAGGTGCCACCTACGGGCACCACCTACGGACCGTAGGGTGACCCACGGTCCGTTCTAGTGGTCCATGGTTTACCACCTGGAGCCCCTCCTAGAAAAGCCTAGAAAAATTATTCTAAGTCCAGACCTACGCCAGGACCTACATATCGTAGGTCAAACCACGGTCCGTGGTCCAGGGCCGTAGGTCGGACCCCAGATTTCTTGCCCAGAACTCCAGAAAATTCAGCCAAGGCATGACCCATGGCTAGGACCTACGGACCGTGGTCTGACCTACGGTCCGTAGGTCCTGGCGTAGGTCTGGACTTAGAATAATTTTTCTGGGCTTTTCTGGGAGGGGCTCCAGGTGGTAAACCACGGACCACTAGGACGGACCGTGGGTCACCCTACAGTCCGTAGGTGGCACCTGTAGCTTCTCAAATCTGCAATCTGGTCTATCTAGGATACGGGGTGTTACACATCCCTTCGTTGGATACCACATGACCAAGGAAAGCGACCGACTGTAACCAGAATTCACATTTTCTAAACTTAGCTAATAACTGGCGATCTTTGAGAGTTTGCAGAACAACTCTCAGATGAGTCGCATGCTCCTCCTCACTCCAAGAATAAATGAGGATATCATTGATAAAGATGATAACGAACAAGTCCGAATATTGTTTGAACACCCTGTTCATTAATACCATGAAGGCTCCAAGAGCATTTGTTAGTCCCAAATACATAATACAAATTCATAGTGACCATACCGAGTCCTGAAGGCTATCTTTGGAATGTCACTATCTCTGACTCTGAGCTGATGATAGCTAGATCTGAGGTCTAGCTTAGAAAAGCAACTAGCACCCTGAAGTTGGTCGAACAAGTCATCAATCCTGGGGATGGGATACTTATTCTTGATGGTGACTTTTTTCAACTAACGATAGTCAATGCACATTCTGAGAGAACCATCTTTATTTTTTACAAACAATACTGGAGCACCCTATGGAGAGATACTAGGTTTGATAAATCCCTTATCTAGAAGGTTTTTCAACTGCTCTTTCAATTTCTTAAGCTCGGCTGGAGCCATCCTATAAGGGGGAAACGTAATGGGCTGGGTATCTTGAAAGAGATCAATTCTGAAGTCGATTTCCCTTTCGGGAGGAACTACGGGGAGATCTTCTGGGAACTCTTCTGGAAACTCATTTACTCCAGGGACTGACTCAAGAGTTGGGGTTTCGGACTTTGAATCCTTAACCCAAACAAGATGATAGATATACCGTTTGGAAATCATTTTCTGGCCTTAAGGTAAGAGATGAATCGACCTATAGGCACTGAACTACTATCCTTCCACTCTAAGACTGGCTCGTTTGGAAACTGAAACCGAACGATCCTAGTTCTATAATCGACTGAGGCATAACATGAATGTAACCAATCCATGCCTAGAATGATATCAAAATCTACCATTTATAACTCTACAAGATCTGCTGAGGTGACCTTCTGAGAGGCTGTTACGGGGCAATTTCTGTATACCCATCTAGCTATAACTGGGTCACCAACTGGAGTAGAGAAGGGTTCTCAAAGAGTTTCTAGACTGACGCCGAAGTTTACTGCTATATAGGGAGTTACAAAAGACAGTGTAACCCCTTGATCTAACAATGCATAAACATCTAAATGAAAGACTCGTAACATACCAGTGACCACATCAGGAGAATCTTCTTGTTCCTGGAGAGCATACAACCTGTTCTGGCGCTGACCGCCACCTGTACCAGACGAAGTACCTTGCTGAGTTGGGCGACTTGCTGGTGCTGCTGGAGCTGTAGACTAAGCCATACTGTTGTTACCTCATTTCCCCTGCCTGGCAGAAGGGCAATCCTTCAATCTATGGCAAGACTGACCACACCCAAAGCACCCTTCCCTGCCTGCAAGACAGTCGCCCGAATGGTTCTTACCACACTTTGGACAAGTTGGGAAAGTCCTGTTACCAGAAGTACTCCCCTGATACTTAGAGCCTGATGCCCTATCTTTCTGATCTTGTCAAAACTTGGGGGATGGAACACTAGCTGATCAAGGTGTTGGGGTTGTAGACCTCCGCTGAAACTGTGAGCAATTTCCACCACTCGACCTCTGCTGAGAGTATTCACAATTCCCTGTTCTAGCCTTATTTTTGTCCTTAGCCATTTCCCTAAACTTATCTCCCTCAACCTGCTGGGCATGAGTCCTGAGTCTGGATATATCCATAACCCCTAACAGCATAGCATTCCTGCACTCGGTCTTCACCAGATCGGATACCCCAAACAAGAACTTACTCATTTGTACCCTTGGATCGGCAACCATGTGTGGAGCATACATGGAGAGCTGAGTGAACTTCATCCCGTACTCTTGGACCGACATTGAACCCTGCTTCAAGGTCATAAACTCTTGGGCCTTAGCTTCTCTCAACTCCCTTGGGAAGAACCTGCCCAGAAAAGCTCTAGTAAAACAATCCCAAGTCACAGGAGCTACATCTGCACCCCTGTTTTCTTTCCACCGCGTGAACCAGATATGAGCCACATCCTTAAGTTTGTAGGATGCCAGCTCCACTCTATCATTTCCAGTTACTTGCATCACCTCTAGGATCTTCTTAGCTTTATCAAAGAAGTTTTGTGGGTCCTCACCAACCTTTGACCCTAGAAATTTTGGTAGATTCATACGAGCAAAATCTCAAACCCTAGCTGCAGCTGATCAACCATTAGTGTTTGCAGGAACTGGGATCTGCTGATTATTCTGATTGGCCACACTCTGAGCCAAGAGTTGGATCACATTCCAAAATTCCATATTTGTAACCTCATGGTTCGAGACTGGAGGAACTACGTTAGCATTGCGTGCATTAGCTCTACGAGGAGGCATGATCTGAAATGCATAACGAAGGATTAGAAAGGAGAAGTTGGATCATACCCACGCACGATAAGAATAGAAAAGAAAGTGAAGTTTTTCTTAAAATACTTTGTATCCTCCCCCTCATAGATGTGGCACGCTTCACACCCATCAAAGAGACTCTACTTAGTGCGGCTTTCATACATCCTAGGACTCTTGAACCTAATGTTTTGATACCAAGTTTGTCACGCCCCGAGGCTACCCCCTTGACATAACACGGGACCTAGGATCACGAGTGACCCCAAGCTAACCCTATGTCTGGCATATATAAAGCATATTGAGAATAACTGAATAAGAGATGTACTATGCGGAAGCTAAAACAATAAATATCTGGTGTGGGGACAAAACCCAAATAGTCTGAATATATAAAACATACTAAGAGCTTAGTGATAACTGACAACCACTTAACAACTCAACGTGAATCTATTACTCTATCTGAAAAGCCTCTAACTGAGTTGAGTTGCTTGGACATGCCCCCCAGCTAACTCTACCAAAACTAAAAACTGAATATAAAGGCTAAAATGAAAAGCATGTCTATTGTCCTCGAAGTATGAGGACTCACCACTGAAACTGCTGAATGCGGACCGAGAATTGATCTAAGTGTGATCTGGATGCTGAGTACCTGAACCTACATCATGAAAGGATGTAGCGCAGAGTATGCGTCAGTACTTGGAATGTACAGAGCATGCAGGATATAGATACTAAGTTGAAAAAATGTATATAAGCTGAACAAAGCATAACTGAGCAATGACATAAACTGAGCAAGAATGTAAATAATGAAACATAATTGAAAAGCTAAACTAAATGCAATGACCAAGTACTAATCATGAACATGACATGCTAAACTGAATGCTGAAGTATATACTGAAAACCTGGTCAAATGCACTAAGAGTCTGACTGTGGGAGCTACTATTAACCGACATAAACCACGTGAGCTAAACGTGGAGTCCGATGTATATGCCCCATCGAGAGGACCCAAACTACCTTTCCAGGGGTATAAAGGCATGATTGGTGTGATCACTAAATATGATGCCCAACAGAGGGGACTTATAATCCTACGGGGGCACGTAGTTCTTCGACTATGAGGGTATGCTGATCCTTAGTCCAACTCAGTGCTAAGTCTACTCCCAACTGAATGTGTATATGACACAAATGTAACTGAAATACTGAATAGCCCAAAATACTAACATGCAAATCTGAGAATGCAACATTTATATACTGATAATGTAACATTTAAAATCTGAGGCATGATTATCTATTTAACTGACCTAGCAAGTATAATTCATGAACTAAGAGAATTTATACAAACTAGGGTTCTGAGTTTCATACAAGTAATTAAGCAAACCTTCCAAGAAAAAAGCTATTTCGATTTAGGATACTACAACAGCTAAATCACAACAATTATTCAAGGTTTTACAAACCTTAGGTCAAACAAGATATGGAGAATCAAGGAGCTGACTGAATTCTAGGGACCCAGTGGATGAAAGGAACCCACTAGTGAAATCCCACATACCTGGTGATGAAATCTATGGAGAAATCCTTTGGATTTCGAGGCTGAAACATGAAGAACACTGTTGCTTGTTCTTGAAAGAAATTGGCGCCTCTTTCTCTTCTTTTCATTCTAATTTGGATGATTTTTTGGAGAATGGGGGTTTTGGGTAAGTCTGACTAAGTTATTATGGTTAGATTGCGTAAAACGACGTAGTTTATGCATAAAATGACGTAGTTTAAGTGCCTAATGCATAGGGAAAAGGACCAAAAAGACCCTAACTTAAAACTTACGAGTGCCATCTACTACAGGACTGACGGGCCGTCGTTTGGACTATCAACCGTCGTTTGGAGTCGTTGTTCATGCTCTGCCCGACAGGGCTTCAGTAAAATGAGCATAACTTTTTCTTCGGAGCTTGGATTTTAGCAAACTCGATGACGTTGGAAAGAGAATTCAATTATCTTTAATTTGATAGGTAATGGGCCACCTAATTCATTTTGTGCTAAAAGATATGACCATTTGAAGTTGACCCAACAACCATTTTCCTCCAATTGGCTGCTGACCCTCACCTACGGTCCGTAGGTCCAACCACGGACCGTACTGTTTGACCATGGGTAGGATCAGAGACCATCAAACTTTGGACCCCAACGACGGAACCAACCTACGATCTGTGGGTCAATCAACGGACCGTGGTTCACGGCCGTAGGTGTCACCTTTTGATCCTGAATTTTTCCTAAGTCTAGGACCGAACCACGGGGCCCTACCTACGGTCTGTGGTTCTACCTACGGTCTGTGGTTGGTTTCCATTGGTTCTGACACCAGATTCTGGAAAGCTGCAATTTTTTCTATTTTTTCGAATCCGAGGTGTTACAGTCAACATGCAGGCCACATAAGTGACATACAGACTACATGTTGTAGTGCATGTGAGGTCTAAAAAAGTTATAATTTTAAGCTAAAGATATTTTAATGCATAATAACATTCAGACCGCATGTTGGACCTACATCTGCATGTTAGTCATATGTTATTTTCTTAAAACTCAATATATTTAGAATTTTTGAAGTCAACAGGCGAAGGCCACATATAGTCGTATAATTGAAATATGGGGCATAGGTTGGGACATACATAAAAGTACTGAAGTTGGAATATTTTTGGGGTTCCCATGTGGCCACCTACGAAATTACTTATGGACCGCAGGTCAAACTTGCACATGTCATATCGTATTTGTAGTCGCTGATTGTCGAAATGTTTGTTGACTCAGGGGTCCACATATGGTCTAACATATGTCCTCATGCTTACACATATGGACCTCAAGTTGTAGTGTGTCGAACATTTACAGAAAACTACAAATATGGGTTTAGTTTGAGATTTTCATCACTTTGTTTTTGGTCTAGCTTTAAGAAAACACCTTACGACTTCCTTTAATTATCCAAAGTGAGTTTTTATTAAATTACTATAGTTATTACACTAATTTAACTAGAATTAATATGCAAATCATATTATAATCTACTGGAAATTTTACTCAATAGAAATTGAGGGGATTTTTTGGGGATTCTTCGATAGGTAAGTCCCTAGTTTATTTACAAAAAGTAGGTAGATAATTGAGTGCATGTAACTTATTGAAAGACATTATAAATGTTGGGTGATTCTTGTATCGCAATGAACATGAATTTTAACCTAGAAACCTAGGTTTTTTCATAAAGGGTAAGAATTTATGAAAATAAATCAAATTCAAAGCTTTATTATCGATATTTATTATAGAGTCACCATTAGAATTGTCAAACAAATTAAGAGCTTTTAAGTGAGAATAAAGGCATCGAGCCTTCATGACTTTGTTCTACATGACAATATATGTATATGAATTTGCTTTGCCCTATCAATGAGATTTTATGAACTTGATTTCTAAATTGACATTCTTTAAAGACGTTTAACCCAATGAATGGTCCATTGACATAAAAAGTAATGAAATGTTTTTACCATAATTTCTAAATTGTATTTATGACCTTGGAATATCCCTATTATGGGAAGATTTGAACATCAAAGTAATTCAACTATTATGTCATGATTTCTACTATTTGTGTTTAGCCTTTCTATTACCTAATGATTTCACTAAGTTTTCATGATCTTCCCTATTATTGGATTTGAATTGTTTCTTTCATGACCCGATTCCTTGAGTCATGATGGAACCTACTATAAGCCACCGTTAGGTAATCCAACTCATACCTAGAATGACAAGTAATGAGTATAAGGGTAGAACTAAGCAAAACTAACACTAGACAATAAAATAAGACGGAATCGGAAGCAAGCAAAAATCAATATACAAGAGAATCCCTCCAAGAACCTGGAAGTCTCGAGTACAGAGTTGTCTAATATAAACATACAAGTCCCAAAAGTGGACCACAACAAGCCGTCTCAAAGGTAGAAAACTAGTTAAAAATATATATGGAAGGAGACATGTTGATCAAGAATGTTAAGTGCTCAGCCACATCTCCGATCTCAAAAGTTGCTAAAGATGGCACAAATAATCACCACCGATAGCTGGTACTAGGACCTACTTCATGAAACACATGCAAAGTGTAGCATGAGTACCAAAACAAAAGTACTCAATAGACATCATAGCCGACTGAGCAAGAAAGGTAAAGGCAATACAAAAAATATAGAATCTAGACACAAACATAGGTCAAAGCGGGTATGAAAGGAAACACACGTGCATACCAAAAGTAAATCTAAGTACAACTAACTAAATCTAACTGGACCCCATAAGCCTAAAAGGTACACTCATGTGCTAGTTTAAATAAAACTTAAATGGACCCCATAAGCTTGATAAGTACACATAATAGCTAAGCCTAAAGAGAAAAGAGTACCACGAAATGAAAGCCGGGTTCCCAGCCCAAGTAACCACATAATCCAATAACCTCTAACCCAGATAGTAAGAGTTATAATCAATCTAGGCCACCCACCCAGCCAGTCTACTCTCAACACAACTAGCAAGAGTGATTTGGGGGTGTGTCCACTCCGAAGAGGATCTCATGTGTCAAGGTTGCCCAACCAGGCACCAGCTAGTACACTCCTAGGGGCATAAGCGACCTAGCTAGCAAGAGTGACCTAGAGGTGTGTTAATAGGTAGGTTTAGTTAGCTGTAATTAGATATACTTTCGGTATGCTCTTGTGCTTTCTTTGACAACACCTTGACCTCTGTTTGTGTCTAGATTCTATCATTTCTTATCGCCTTTTCCTTTCTTACTTAGTTGGCCTATGATGCCTACTAAGTACCTTTGTTTTGGTACTCATGCTACACTCTGCATTTGTTTCGTGGTGCATGTCGTAGTGCTAGCTACTGACAATGATTGTTCATGCCATCTTTAGCAGTTTTTCAAATCGGAGACATGAGTGAGTACTTTACGTCCTTGATTAGCCACTCTTTTTGTATATATGTTTAGCTAGTCTTTTTCCTTTCAGGCGGCTTGTTGTGATCCACTTTTGAGACTTTTATTTTCATATTAGACATCTTTGTACTTGTGTTTTCTAGGTTCTGGGAGGGATTCTCTTGTATAAAGATATTTGCTTTCTTCTGCTCTTGTGTTATATTATTTTCTAGTGTTAATTCCGTTAATTTCTACCTTTAAATCATTACTTGTTGTTTTGGGTAGGGGTTGACTTACATATTTGTGGGTTATGGTAGGAGCCATCATGACTCGAGGAATCGGGTCGTGACATGATAATAATTTAAAAGTACTTAATCATGCTAAAATAAGTCTAATAAGTATTAATTACATAATTAAACATGATAAAAAAATAATCAAAATTAGGTTATGTATTTTAAATGTCTAAACCAAGGTAAACTAAAAAATAAATATTCATCATTATTGTCATTCTTAGTGTTGAATTATTATTTTTGTTAGCATTAGTATTGATTTGATTTTGATTTGATCTTAATTAGAGTTACTAATATCTATGGACTATCACCTTCATTGGACCATTCAAAATTTGAAGTCTCATAAACATGAAATAATATGTTAAAAGATAAAAAATATGAAAAAGTATAAGAAATATTTAGAAATTATATCAAAATAATTTTTTTTATGTATAAAATAAATTTTAAAAATTATATATATAATGTCAGATTGGTTTGGTCTCGGATTAACTTTTTTTTAGTTAAAACCAAACAAACCCAAGTATAGTCGGTTATATTTTTCATTACCAAACCACGTCAGCCATTAGTCGGGTTAAGTTGTTTATCCTTGTATTTTAAATCCGTAGTTAGGGCAAAATCACCTAATCCAAATAGAAAACTTTGTACTAGTAACAAAAAAATTGTGAAACATCATCTTCATCATTATGCATATGCCTCATCAATAAATTATGTAAACCATGTCCTTGCATCAAAATTTGGGTATTTTTAAAAAGTAATTAAGACAATTTTTTAAAAACAAATCAAATAAATTTTAAATGTAAATGTGTAATAATAAAGCAATTGGTAGAATATTCAATCTTTGATTTATAGTCGATATTCATCTTGACATAAAAATCTCCTAGATGCAAACACAAAGACAATACAAGCAAATCAACAAAATAAGACCCAATAAAATCAAATTCATTGAAAGCACATGCTACACAATCCTCTATGATCGTCCATAGTATATAAATATACTATCAATGTATTTTAGAGGATCAAAATGCAAATTTTTAAATCATATAACTACTAAATCATCTATGATATTCAATTAATATATCTCATATACTATCAGAGTATCATAAAATAGAAAGGATTACCTTTACAACACATTCGTCACCAACTTGCTCTTCGGGGGTTGAAGGTACAATTTCAGTTTCAAGAATTAATTCACACGGAGGGTGTATCAACAACAATTCTTCATTTCCTACTAATATTTTTATCGCCTGAATAATGCTTAATCACTTTTTCTTTTGTCTCTCTCACTAACATCTTAATCAGGCACATTCCCAACATCATACATAACATTTAATATCAGGAGTTTGATTCACCTTGATTAGGATTAGAACTACCAACAACAAACGATTGCAACTCATTTCCAAGCAGTAAAAAATTTGAACGCGACATCATTGACACGATATAATGTTGTTGACCTTAACCATCATCCAAAAAATAATAAAAAATTAGTAAAATCTAAAGGACAATAACTTCACCATCTACTCTCCGCATGACACTTACTGTCACGATCTGAGCCTACACCCTGAACGTGACCGACACTCGAGAACCATTGTTGGTCCCCAAGCGAAACCTCATCCTGGTTGACTAAAAGCGGAAGACTAACTCAAGCATACAAAGCTTAACAATTGAATAAAAATAATATATTCAACTCGCCATAAAATAGGCAACTTAAGTCTTTAAAACATTTAACAATATAAATTAACAGACTTCTGAAACTCTACTGTCTATCTATGAAGCCTCTAAATGACAAAGAGAGAAGTTGGGACAATACCCACGACATCCTAACAAAACTGAAAAAGTAATGACTTCCTCCGGAAGCAAGGAGGCTCACCATAGCTAACTTGAACTGCATGTGGTATCAACGAAGCGCCTGATCCTGAATACCTGTATTTACATCATGAAACGATGCAGGCCAAATGGCTCAGTACATGAAATGTACGAGCATGTAAGGGGAATTCTAAAACATAAACATAAGCTTGAACTGGTGGAATAGAAACATACTTACCTCTTCTCAACTCACTCAACTCAACTCAAAGAAACATAGTTCAACTCAACTCAGAGAAAATAGGGCTCAACTCAATAATAAGATACTCGAATCTAGGTACTCAACTCTGGAAACTCAACTCAATATAAAGTAACAATACTGATGCAATATATGGAGAGCTTTTAAAACAGTAGAAATCAACTCAATGTATTGAAAAATGCAATAGTAACTCAGTTTGTATGCAAGGATACAAGATAAAATCTACTTGTATATGAAAACACAAAGTAAACTCTGTGTATATAAGAATACAAAATATGTCTGTGGGAGTTTCTCTAACCGACAACCATCACTATGAGCTATGTGATGATACAACGTCTTGCCTCACACTGTCAGGGCCGTCCTATACTTTGACGGGGTATAGAACCTACTCACTAAGTGGATCCACTAGTGTATGCTAAAAGCATTAAGGAATCATCTAAAAAGTATGACCCTTTCTATCCACATTGGCTACATGGTTTATGGGGGCTGTGAGTTGTCTGAACTCTCCCCCATATCGGTGCTCAATACTATTCCCAAAATATAACTAGCTCATATGTTTAAAAAACATAACTCTTTCTGTGCTTTGAGATTATTACTCAAAAATCTTTTTCTTAAAAGAGATGGTACTCAAAACTGCTCAAAACTCTTTAGGAAATCGGTGTTTCCTTTCATCTTAAATGTGAAAACATTTACCCTTGGGAATATACTTAGTTCCCATACATCATTTTAAAGAAAATGAACTCAACTCTACTCTTTCTCAAAAATATTTCAAAATCATATTATAATATGATCATTGATGACTCGGGAAGTCATACTGCATAAACATTGATGGTATATCTAGATACCATACTGCTCATACATTGATGGCATAC
>JAJONR010012633.1:0-13677 GCA_029582245.1 Solanum etuberosum | reverse complement strand
TATATATATATGCTTCGCTGGCCATAAATGTTCAAGCATGTGATGAATCTCGGAAATTGACTCGTGGATCATGATAATGGGCGATGGTATAACTTAGTTCGAGGGTCCACAATTGTTGGGTATGCAACAAAGTCTCACATCAATAGTTTGAAAAGATTGAGTTGCTACATATAATATCATAGCGATACTCTTATTGGTATGAGACCTTTAATTTTAGTGAAAACATACCGGCTTGACCGAAAACGAACAATATTACATCATATTAAAAATATGTATCTTTGTATTGACTTAATCCAACAAATTCCATATGGAAAAAATATTAAGGATGTGTTCCGTATTGGAGAAAAATATTTTCCAGAATCAAGGGATGAATCATCAATGCATAACAATCATGTATTGAAGTCTTTGGTAACAATGTAAATGCACTTTGATGCAGAAGATTGAATCTCAAATATATGATAATACAAGTAATTTTACTGAATTCGTAGTCATCAGTCTATCAAGTGTCAATAGAACAAGTGCTTTCCTCTTTGAAAAATGCACTAGCAAAATGTCAAATGAGTCAGTGTATTAGAAAAAATAATAATGCAAGCATTAACTTTATGTAATAATATCTTGTTTGATATATATATATATATATATATATAAACAATTTTCTGAGCTTATAGCTCCTATATTTCAAAGCTCAAGTCTGTACAAGAGTAAAAGGCCAAGTCAAAATGACTCAACCCATAAAATAAAACTAAAACACCCACCCCAGTTAAGTGAAGTTGTCCGCTTCTAAATATTGTTTCCTAATCGGTAGGGCTTCTAAATTGATGCATGCTTGCATTAGTTAAACGTTCTTGTGTATTGAGGTGTATATTATTAATATCATAAATTTTCATGTATCAGTAATGCAAGGATTTTAATGGATGAATTAGCATCATTAATGACTCATTATTAACGACTCAATTTCCCCTACATCTTTTCCATCATATTTGTGGAGGGTATCTTTGTGAAAAAAATATTTTTTTAAAATTTTTTTATGCAATGCATGCTATTTTTAATACACCAAACCAACTAATGCATAAGAAATAATCTCTGCATAACTAATAGTTCGACTGAGATTCTCATGACTATAGATTTTCCTCTACAACCGATCTTCTTCAACAAATTTAGATACCAAGCATAACTAATACATTAACATTATTCTTATACACCCTATGGAACGAATCGTAAGTTGATATACATTGTCTCAGATTAAACAATGCATTTCTAGCCTTGTGAATTATTTCAAGTGACTTCAACATCATTTCTTATTTAGAGATATTTTAATAAAATAAAAAAAATTAAATAATACTTAGTTGAAAGGTATTGTGTGGGGGACTATGTCATGGATGTCACTTAGCCTTGCCGGCTTGTCCGGCTCAACGTTTTCACCATCAATCTTTCACTTGGTGAGAACTTAATACAAAATTCAGTAATAGTAACATTGACAAGATATTTATTATAAATAATAAATTCCAATTATATTCATAATTATTACTTGGAGAATGTCACTCTTTAATGGCCCAATTAGAAATCTTTACAATTATTTTATTGCAAATGAACGATTAAATTTGGAGATATTGCAAGTCAAATGAATGTGATTGGTTTCATTTCACACGTCATTTAAATTAATCGTAGTATGATTGCGTTCTTATTTTTGGGGAGTCCTACATCAATTTTTCCCATAAAAAAATATCTCTAATATGTAAATTTCTCTTTCCACAAAATGTCTTTTATATTCTCTCTATTCAATAATAGTTGTCTACTATTGATTTAACAGAGCCACACGTGGATTAAGAACTAATATATGACAGGGGTGATTTGGTCCTAATTAAATATTAGTCATCTAAACATTGAAAAATAAATAGTATTTAATAGCAATGGTAAAATAGACACAACATGATAAACTATTCATTAATTTCATAAACTGAACAAATATTGTTGAACATCCCAAAATAGTATATACAATGGACAAGTAAAGATGGATGGAGAGAGTATTTCTGAAAAATCTAGGATTATGTAAATTTCTCTTTCCATGAAATGTCTTTTATATTTCGAAAAAATCTACGAGAAAATAGAAAAAAAGAATTATTTATTGATCACAATATTTTATACATTCAACTCTTAAAGAGAATATAGTGCTGAGTTTTATAGCTTTAATCTACAAAATATCTTTTAACTGACTTTTAAGAAACTATGCAAACTTATCATTAAGTAACAAACAAATGGAATGAATAGTAACCAACTAAAGGACATTGTGTATCATAACTAACTAATGGATCAGATTCATCATGTAATGCATTTGAACAAATACCTTATGCTTCGCAGATGAAGCGCACTAGGTAAACCTGACCATTTTTTCATGATTTTGTGTGATAGTAAATTTTGTTCGAGAAAATAGAGAAAATAGAGAAAATAGTGGTAGATTTCATGGAGTTCTCTCTTTGGAGCTAACGAAGAAGATAATAATTGTGATTTTGTTAGTCACGTAGAGTCCATAGTTAAATTAAACACTTTTTTTTTTATAAATTTGTTAGGTTTAGAATAAAGAATCAAAGTAAGCACATTTTATTATATATTAAGAACTATTTCAATTAAGTAAAAAATATACTAGAATTAAAATAAAACATTATCCATACATTAAAGATCATTTTCTGACTTTCTCCCTAAAGCTGTAATGTCCCATTTCTTGTGATTTTACTTTTAATTGTGAAATGATCATCTTACCCTTCTTCTTAGCGTTTTCATGCTTAGTTTGTGTATCAGGAATGGTTGGTTTGGTCCTCGATCCGATCGGGTGTGTTTTTGGTGATTTGACCCCTCTTGAGTTGAAAATTTATGATATGGTTGACTTTAGTCAACATTTTGAGTTCTGAGCGTCGAATGGAAATTCCGTCAGTTCCATCAAGTCGGAAACATCAAGTTTGAGCTAGTTAGGTGGTTGGTAAGGTTTTTGAGGCCTTAGGTTGAGATTTATGTGTTTCGATGAAAAGTTGAGTTTTTAGCCTTAAGAGTAGTCTGGGAGGGTAAATCCGACGATTTCATTGAGTCCGAAACGTCGAACTTAGTGGATAGTATATTCAGTTTATTTTTATCAAACTTCGAACGAATTCTGAGGTCCATTCGATGATTTGAAAGTTAGCTATTCTTCTGGTGTCTGCTGACTTTGCGATCGAGAAGCGATCTTCGCTTTTGCGAGGGTCGCTTTTGCGAAGGCTGATTTTCTTTTGCGAAAGGTCAAGTGGTCAGACCTTCACGAAAGCGAAGGCCTGTTCAGGACTGCAACCTTCGTGTTAGCGAAGGTCGAAGCTTTTTTTTGGGGTTTGCTTTTGCAAACAGGGTGTCGCTTTTGCGAAATCTGAGACCCTTTTTAGCCTGCCATTTTGGAATTTTCCTATTTATCTCATTTTCATTGTTTTCACTCGATTTAAGCTTAGGAGAAATGATTCCTTAAAGTTTTTCTTAGTGAAATTCGTGTGGGGAAAGTTCCTCTACCAATTCCTTATCATTTCCCTTAATTTTTATCACCCAAAATACCTTTTAAATCTTGATTTCAAAGTGGATGTTTGGATTTTTTCTCCCAAAGTTGAAAAATTAGTAAAACTTTGATTTGGAACTCATTTCTTAATCTTTTTTAATGAGGTTTCAACCACAAACTCCCCTTAACTTGTAGAACTTGATTTCCAACAAAAATAAATATGATTTTGCCCTTTGAATTTTTGAAGTGATTTTTGGACTATTTTACCCCTCTGATTTCAAATCCTATCAATATGGGTATCATTAGAATCCTTTTGATGAACTCTTTTCATTCTTGATAGTTGAGGATTGTTCTTATTATTATGTGGTTGAGGAAGTTCTCCAATAGAGTATTTCGAGTGATTTTCGGCATTAAGGTCGGTTTGACTATCCCTCTTTTAGACTGAGATGAGTAATTAGCCTTTCTTAGAAAGTTAACTATGAAATGAGTAGTAGCATGAGTCTTAGAAGTTGATAAATGTTGACCTCCTTGTTTAGTTCGTATGATGCTATTTGTGAAACTTAACTTGTGTGCAGACTTGTATGATATCTATAATTGTTGCAGAAATTTTGTGATATTGAGTAATTGCCCGAGCGAGGGGCTGTGTGAACTATCTTTATATTTGTCACTCCCCGAGCCTATACCCTGGGCGGGACTGGCACTCGAGAATCATTGTTGGCCTCAAGCGAACCCTTGGCCTGGCTTAACTCATAGCGGAAGACTTAAATAACATGAAACAGTCTCAAAAGATAAACTCATGCAATAAACTTAGAAGTCTTAAAAGAAACATTCAACTAGCCAAAATGGCAACTCAAGTCTCAACATCAATACTGAAAAATAGAAAAGACTCAAGAACTAACAATAACTAACTGTCTATGAAGCCTCTAACAACTGATATTGACGTCGGGACAAGACCCACGACATCCTAATGAACTAACTGATAAAGCAATAAAAGGAATCCTCCGGAAGAAATGAGGCTCACCAACAACTCTGAAGCTCAACTAGAATCAACGATGCGTTGGATGCTGATCCTGGTTACCTGTATCTGCATCATAACAACGATGCAGGCCAAATGGCATCAGTACATTGAATGTACGAGCATGCGAGGGGAATTCTAAAACAAGACATAAGCTTGAAAGGAACTGAAAGAACATACATGGGCTCAACTCAACTCAACTTAACTCATTTCAATATAAAGCAATAATATGAATGCAATATAAAGAAAAGCTTTTAAAACATGGATAACAACTCTGTGTATTTAGAAATACAATAGTAACTCAGTTTGTATGAAAGCATACAAGATAAACTTTGTGTGTATATAAAAATACAATTAACTCTGTGTATATAAGAAAATAAAATACTTCTATGGGAGTTTCTCTAACCGACAACCATCACTTAAGAGCTATGTGATGATACAACGTTTTGCCTAATGCTGCCAAGGCCGTCTTATACCTTGCCAAGGGTATAAAACCTAACTCACTAAGTGGATCCACTAGTCTATGCTAAAAAGCACTAAAAAGTATGACCATTTTCTACCCATGATGGCTACATGGTTTATGGGGGTTGTGAGTTATCGGAACTCTCTCTCATATCGGTGTTCAATACTACTCCCAAAATATTACTAGCTCATATGTTTAAAAATATAACTTCTTTCTGTGGTTTGAGATTATTGCTCAAAACTAGCCCAAAGGCTCTCTATGAAATCAGTGTTTCCTCTCTTGCTTAATTGTGAAAGCATTTACTCTTTACTGAAAAATTAGCTCAAAGGCTCTGTTGAAAATCGGTGTTTCCTTTCTTGTTTAAATGTGAAAATATTTACTCTTTGGGGATACATAGTCCCCATATATTATTTTGAAGAAATGAACTTCACTCTTTACTCTTTACTCAACTCGAAACTCAAGTCTTAAAACAAGTTTAAAGCATTTGTAAAAGACTTTTGAAAAGACTCTAGGAACTTCTCTAGACTTGGCTCTTAACTTTGCTTGAATTTGAATTTATGAATTCCAGGTTATGATTCATGTTTATGGATGATATCATGTTGTTTAGACGTACCTTAGAGTGTAGAAATCAACTAGAAAACATAGGTACGTTTCAAGGGAACTCAAACAGAAAGAAGTGGAAAAGGGTAGAAGATCTAGCGACCCTGGCGTACTGAGTGGTGTCGAGCGCCCGACACTAAACTGCAGAGTCTAGGTTGGGGCGCACTGGCTGGTGCGGCACCCCGGAGCCCAAACTACAGACCCCAAAGTGGGGCGCTCTGGCTGGCGCGACGCCCCACACTCCTGCCCAGAAAACTTTTATTTTTCTTGCTCGTTTTTCAACTCTAAACCCTCTAGATTCAATTAGTTTCTTCCCCAAATGCTTAGATTCGAATACACAACCAAAGTATGCAAGAATCTACTCAAAACGACATCAAATTTCATGAATTTAACTCAAGAACTTCTCAACAACTTCAACAATCAAGAACCCAATAGAAACTTCAACAAAATCCATCAAGAACTCAATTTTTATACTTTCAAGAACATAATTTCGCTGAATTAAATCATGATTGGCGCGTGGGTAAACAAACCCAGCGCTATGTGATCTCACATACCTCGTAGGGATCAACCCTTGGCGAAATCCACAAGCTAACTTCAAGAACGCGACGATTCCTAACTTCTTCTCTCTTTTTTTCCTCTTCTTTTCTCTTCTTTCAAAACCCTAACTTAATCTTATGAAGCGTAAACTGAACCAATTCAGTTTAGACCCCAACTTAATTATCAAAAATGAATTTAATTAATTGGGTAGTGAAAAGACCATAATACCCTCCTAAAATCCAGTTTTGACTTTCCTTATCTAGACAACCCGACTTTAAATGGGCATATCTCCCTCATACAAACTCGAAAATGAGCAAACTCGGTGGCGTTGGAAATATAATTCAAAGACCTTTCATTTGATATCTTGTAGCTCACCTAAATCATCATGTACTAGGAGTTATGGTCGTTTGAAGTTGACCCAAAACTCATACTTAACATAACTTGCCAAATTTCAGATTTTCATTCTTTCCAAAAATGGTTCTTTCTAATATTTAGCTCTTTCAAATAGCGGGGTGTTACAATATTTGACATTGAGATGCCCGAGTTAGGGGCTTGAGTTAATTTTTGAGCATCTTAAAATGAAAGAAATGGTTTCTTTAATTTTTGAGCATCTTAAAATGAAAGAAATGGTTTCTAAGTGGTAAATATTTCAAATAGTTTCCTCCACTATCCATATCATTTGAGAATATGTTTCATGACTTGTTGAGTTTACAAACTTGAGACTATTTGAAACCTTTGATGAATTGATTATGTCTTGTGTTGTATGTGTGTTGTGATGCATTTATCTTCATGCTGCATATCATTGTTCATGAAAATATGAGAAAGTGGAGAAATACTATCTTTTTGAGAAAGAAAATGTGACACCTTACTTATATCCTTGACGACGAGCTAGGTGACAAGTTGATGAGATATAGAGATTATGAGGTTGGTATATGGACTGCGAGTCCCCCATGGGTCCTTGTCTAGAAGCTAAATGCTCGACAAGGTGTATACGACAAATTGTGTGACGATCTTGGTACCACCACATCATCCCATCATTTCATCATCTCATTGCATCGCATTGACCAGTTTTGTTGTGTAACTTGTTTATGTGTTTATTTAAATATTATATGTACCCTTATGTGTTTACTTTATTTGCGCCGTTCTATATTAATTGGTGGTACTGATGCCGGAATGAGACTTTTTTGCGTGCAGGTGAAAACATTTCATAGTTTAATTCTTAAGTCTGTTTAGTTGCTTATATTCAGTCAGTCTAACCTACTGAGTATATGAGGATTGTAATCACCCCTACTTCTGTTATCCCTTTGATGCAATTCCTAGTCAGGGTGATTCTCGTTGCGGTTGACTCGATCCGACAGATTTCTCTCTTTCGGAGTTGTGGTGAGATCCTACTTTCCGGATCGCCATTGATCTCCATCTATCATTTAAAGTTTTTTACTTTTCTTTCGTTGAGATGTATTTCAGATTCTTGAAGATTGGATCACATAGTTTTGATTTTCTAATTTTTTCTTTCCAAAGTAATTAAGTACTATATTTTGATCCAACTTTGAAAATAGAAAAGGTAAAACCAAGAACGTACGTAGGAAAAAGGTACAATAACTTAATATTTTAGTGAAATTGAAGTCAGATATGGCACTTTCAAAGGTTTTGAATTGATTAGACCAACTAAAATCTTTAATTAAAAATCCTATGGACGGCATGCTTTCTCAAAATGACGCACTAAAAACCCTTTAAATTCTAACCGTTCAAATAATTAGTTGTATGTGATTAAATAAATGAGTAAAAAGATATCTAAGAACATATAACAATAAATTAAGTCCAATTACTAATCCGTCATAAAAAAAGGTTTTGTTTGGGAATTGGACCTGTTTGTTATATAGAAGTGGGGAAAATGGAAATATGTAGTTTGCTTACCTAATCTTTAATAAATGAAAAAAAAAATTAACTTTCAAATATTTTACACCAAATGTTCGTTTGAATCATGAAAAGCACTAAAAAGATTAACAATTTTCTTTAAAAGGGGAAAATGGGCTAATATATTCCTCAATATTGTGATCTAGAGCTGATATACTTTTTATTACAAAAGTAGTTTAGATATATATCTCCACCGTTACACAAATGACCGGATATATCATTTTGGTCTAATGACTCTATTTAGAGTTGATATATCCTTTTTAGCAAATAATAATTATCTTTTGGGTTTATTTTTATGATTGCCAAATTTATTTTTTCACTTGTTTTTTTATAAAATTTATCATAAATACAAAAATAAATTACAATATAACTGCAAATATTTTTTTTTAAAAAAAGTTTTTCTTACTTTTTTCTTCTTTTCCATTCACTTTTATTTTAAAAAAAAATTCTCATATTTTATACTAAAAAATGAGCGATTTTTCTTAGAAAACAAGAATAAGAAACTCAAATAATGATAAACAAATAGATCTATGAGGGGATATTTAAAATTCAAATTAGTCGTTGAATCAAAGAAGTATAAAAATTCACGTGTGAGAAAAATCAACTATACCCTAAAATTTGTTAGAATGATCATATATATATACCCCTACATGGATATTTTTAAAATAAAAAAAATTAAAAAAAAATAAAATTAACGTTTTTACTTCCATTAGATAATAGGAATATATGTGAGCTACTTTTATATCTGTATGAGTATGTGAAAGTCACCTTTACAGTGATAAGATATATTGAGCCACTTCGGTAACAAGAATAATATATCAATTCTAAATCTTAAGTTGAGAATATACCAGATCCTTTGTGAGTCAATAATTTTGATGGTCACTCAACTATCAACTTTTTTCACAAAAAGTCACTAACTTTCATTTTCAACTCAAAAGTCACTCAATTATGACTTCTTTGCATAGAAAGTCACTCAACCTATTTGATTATTTGTTTCACTAAAATTTACTGACATGAAATTTTTATTTTTAACCAAAATTTTAAGAACCAAATATATATCCATTTAAACCATTTAATGATCCGCCCCCATTTAACCCGACCCACTAAAAATATAATATTAAAATTTTTATTTTACCATTAATTTCCTATATCATTCTCTCTTGTTTCCTTCTTTCTCCTGAGTGTTCTTCTTCTCTTTTCTTTTCCTTTTTAATTTCTCAATTTCAACCTCTTCTTCACACATCAATAATATATCAATCTCTCTGGTTTTTTTTTAAAGTTTCCATACCCTCTTTGTTTTTCCCTAAGGATCAAAATATTATTTTCCCAACTTCAAAATCTTACAATAATCTCTTGGGTTACAATTTCAACGGAAATTTCTAAGAGGGCAAAACTTTTTAAACTGCTATGCGTTATAAGAGGATTGCAAGATCTCCTGCTTTTGCTCTTTGATATAATTAAGATGCTTCACTTATCAACGTCTATAAGAATCCAACATGAACCATTAAATGTAAGAAGTATTTCAACTATTTTTATTCAATATACACCCTTACCCAAGTATTGGCTCATGTATTTGCAACTTCATGAACTGAAGCCCTTAATTTGAGATTCACTTGTTGTTCTCCTTAGTTCAGGAGCATATTTCATCTTCAATAGTGAAAATTTGGACTATAATGGAAGATAATTCTGAATCTAGATAAAAGGAAAGGAGGAATCCATTAAAAATTCCTACTTAATAGAGATTTTGAAATTGAGAAATTAAAAAAAAAAAAAAAAACACTTAGGAGAAAGAAGGAGACGAGAGAATAATTTAGGGAATTAATGGTAAAATAAAAAGTTCAATATTATATTTTTAGCGGGTCGGGTTAATTGAGGCGGGTCATTAAATAGTTTAAATGGATATATATTTGGTTCTTGAAATTTTGGTTAAAATAAAAAATTTATGTCAGCAAATTTTAGTGAAAAAAATAATTAAATAGGTTGAGTGACTTTCTGTGCAAAGAAGTCATAGTTGAGTGACTTTTGAGTTGAAAATGAAAGTTGATTTACTTTCAGTAAAACGAGTTGATAGTTGAGTGAGTATCAAAGTTATTAACTCATCCTTTTTCATTAAATTTACTAAAAGAAAGCCCCCTTTCCATTTATTTTTATTTGAAGTCCCTTTTCATTAAGTAAGTATTCCCCCATTTCAAAATAATTAAATTGTTGGGGGGTGTTTCACACCTTTTAAGAAAAAAGATTATGACATAATTTAGACAGTACTTTCTATTATATGTTTGGTCAAACTTTTAGAAGATTCTTATTTAAATTTGTTAGAAATGTGTTTCAACAAAGTACTTTTAGAAAGAAAAAAAATATTAGTGTTGAGGACATGTGAATAATTAATTGTACATTGTTAGTTAGTTAAGAAAAATTAGTTAGTATGGAAGCTCTTGTCAGTTAGAAAAGTAGTTAGCTTAGAAGCATAGTCTGTATATAAAAATACATAACTAAATGTATAGTTACACACACATGAATAATATTGGCTCTTTCATTCTCTATGAGTTATACTTCTTCAATTACTCTTATTAATGGGTCTCTTAACATAATATCAAAGCCCAAGGAATCGCTCATCTATTCTGTTGTTTGATTTAAGGGAGGTTTTCCAGTTTAATTTTGGTTCAATCTGTTTCAGTTTGATTTGTGAAATTGCAGCTTGATTATGGCGATTTCAACAAAAGTTAATGCAATCTCATCCAACTGAACAAGTAAATCTCATCTATCTGACACTCAAGGTTTGATTTTAGTTTCAATTCAGCTCTTAGGCTTTGAAAATTACTCATTGTGGAGTAAGTCCTTGAAACTTGTATTACTTGAAAAAAAACAAGTTAGATTTTCTATTAGGCACATGTAGAAAAGATATGTATCCTGTTTCCATGCATGATCTGTGGGAAATATGAAACACCACTGTTCTAGGATGGTTCATGAATACTATGTCCAAAGGACTAGTCAGTACTTTGATATATGGATCTAATGCTCACACTATCTGGGAAGACCTTCGTGAGAGGTTTGATAAAGTTAATGCTTTTAGAGCTTTTTATCTACATAAGGAGATAGTTACACCGTCTCAAGGAACTGCTTCTGTTTCTACTTATTTTCTCGTTTTAGAGAACCCCGAATGAATTTTAAAACTCTAATGCCTCTCCAAGCAGTATGCTGAACATTTTCAATTTCAAAAGTTGTGGCAAGGTCTAAATGAGTCTTATGCTCATGTCAAAAGCCAGGTGTTCATGTCCCAAATGTTAAGCAAGCTTATGCAATAATTATCAATGTTGAGAGCGAAATGATGAATGGTGCCAGCAGTTCCTCCTCCACAGAAATTCACTCAGAAACTGCTCGGATGTCTCATAGTCATCATGATGGCAATAGTGGCTATCACACTGGATCCAGTAGCACTAAAAACTTAGGAACATGAGAGAATATTAGCTATAGTACTATTAGTGGTGGTTTTAGACAAAGAAACTCTGATGGAAGGAATGCATATAGTTATCAAAACTCTCATTTTTACTATGTTTTCTGTCACTACAAAGGCCACACTAAAAAAACATTGCTACAAACTTCATGGCTACCCTAAGAGGGAAGGAGGTGCATCTTCTTCTCATGCCAATAGTGTTACTACTGGAGGAAACCATCTCAATGATACTAGAGTCTGTGACTCTCCTAAAGTCCTAACAATAGATTTCATGCCTCCTCCTCTAACCTTTCTTCAGCTGCAGGTACACAAGAAATGTTCTTGCTTACTCCTGAGCAATATACTCAGATCTTTCATATGCTGAGCAAGGACAAAGAGGTGGACATTATGGCTAATAATGCTATTGCCAATACCTCAAGTACTATCACTGCACTTATGTCTGATATGGTGGATTGTAACTGGATTGTTGATACATGTGCTTTAAATCATATTGTTCACATTATAAATCTAATGAACCAGCATAAATACCTTAAAGACTAAGGAAATTTGAAAGTAAATATGCCTACAAAAGGTCAAGTTCCTATTAGTCATGTTGGTGAATCACTTGTTCTTCGTATAAAATAGTCAAAGATGTCCTATTTATACATGAGTTCAAGTAGAACATTTTGTCTGTCTCACAACTAACAAAGCAGTTAAAATATACTGTGATATTTTTTTCCCTGTTATTTGCATCCTTCAGGATCTCTTCAATGGGAGGGTCCTGGAGATTGGTAAAAATGACCAAGGTCTATACCTTCTACAGACATATCTCAATCTCCAGGATTAAGATCTTGTTGCTAACAGCTCTTGTGATACTCCCACTCCTACTAGTTTCACTTCTTCTGTCTTTACTATTGATTGTAATAATAGATTCTTGACTAGCCTATGACACATGAGACTTGGGCATACCCCTCTTAAGGTACTAAGTAAGATAGATTGCTTACTTATTGTGCAATCTAAGGATCACAACTGTATTGTATGCTTATTGCTAAACAGACAAGACTGTCATTTCTACTAGTGTTTCTACTTCTACTTCTATTTTCTCTATTGTCTATGGTGATATGTGTGGGGACCTTACAGAGCTCCTAATCATGATGATAAAAGATATTTTCTTGCTTTAGTAGATGACATGTCTAGATATTTAGATTTTTTTTAATGCATACTAAATCTGATACCCTTATTATCTTGAAAGATTTTATGTGTGTGGTGAAAACTCAACTTGGAATATGTCTGAAGTGTATTAGAACACATTATGAGACTGTCACTACAAGAAAAATGTGAATTACATGGGGATTTTCCTAAGAATTAAGTATGAAAATTCACTACTTGCAATTTTTCTTGCAAAAAATACAAAAGATAAAAATGAATTTTCTTACCAATTTATTCGCAAGTAAAGCCGCAGGAAGATATTCAAATAAATTTCTTTAAACAATATTAATTATTATCTCTTATTTATTTATTTTATTATTCATTGAACCCCCATATTTCTCATGGAACTATCCACCCATTGCACAATTTCATAAGTGCCCAATCCCCCATGAGATTCAATTTAATTGCCCTTCTAGTGCCAACTCCCCATGAAATTCCATGCCCACTCATTTATAGTTGCTCCTTGAAATTCCATTCTATCAATATTCTAAGTCATAGCATTATAAATGCTAATTTTTTGGTGTCTTTTTCCGATGTGGTACAAAAGATACCATGACACTACACTAATTTTTTTGTGTCTTTCTCCAATTTGATTAATTTTTAAAGTAAAATTTAATTAATTCAATTGAGTATTTAAAATACCATTTAGATATTCATAAATTCTACAAAAGTACTCTTAATTCATCTCATATCAATATGGTAATAAAATATATCTTAAACATTGGCTAAAGTTCATGTAATTTGACTCTTAAAAAGTGAAACATGATAATTATTTATATATTTAAAATAAATCACTACCACCCAACATTCATGAAAAGTTTATGCTTACATTTCCTATGAGATAATGTCTATAACTAAGCACATTAAATATAGACACAGTTTAAATTATACTTACAAAGTTTTTATAAATAAATTTATAAGTTTAAAGTGCAAGAAAGTTATAATCAATAATTGATAGTATATCTTATTAGGTATTTGTGGTATTTTTAATTTTAATTTAT
>JAJONR010012632.1:0-16680 GCA_029582245.1 Solanum etuberosum | reverse complement strand
ATATATATATATATATATATATATATATATATATATATATATTGTATTTTGAAAATATATTAATGAATAAACATATGCTCTTAACTAATATTATAAAACATAATTGATTTATATTTTTCAATTTAGTATATTTTAATTAAATTAATCATAAAAACTAAAAGTACAAAATTTCTATGAACATCATGAAAAGCATGTTTGACAAAAATTAATATTATAAATATAATGTCATAAATTATAAAACATTTAACAAAAAGATAATCTATCAAGTCTAACTTTAAAAAAATAGCTTGCAATGTAAAATATTGAGTCAATACTCCTAAAACAAATGAAATTGAAAATATAACATAAGTTTTAAATTCAAAACAAAAAATTTAACATAATACTCTTATGTCAAATTTCAACATAACTTACATAAATATGATTTAAAAGAAAAGGAAAACGTAAGTCCATAACTTTATTCAACAATGAATTCTACTTTAATTTAAAAATAGAATACTAACAAAATTATACTAATAATTTATTGTAGATAATACAAAAAATTGCATGGAATCACATGAAGTAAAGGTTGAGAATAAAAAGGAAATGAAATATAAATAATACAAACAAATATTTTTTAGAAAATATTAGAATAATAAAAATAAAAAAGAATTTAAAATAATAAAAATAAAAAATACATTAAAACGAAAAAAATAAAAATAGAAATAAAAGGAAGAAATTAAAAAGTAATCAGCTTGTAATTACACCATGTAATTACCAGCAATTCACAACCTCCTCCTGTGAATCGGAGAGTGTAATTACACCCAACCAGTTACACCCAATTACCTCAATTACCTGTTGACCATGTAATTACATGGCCAACCAAACAGGACAGACAGTGTAATTACACCCAATTACACCAAATCCAATTACCAGGGTGGCTTTCGAAACAGGCCCTAAGCAATTTTGTTTAACTTTGTGTATGGAATTGGATCTATCTTCAAAACATCTAACATTCCTTTCCTTCCAAACTGACTACCATAAACATGATGGTATTAGCCTCCACCATCTCCTCCGACTCTTGCTGCCTCCTCTCCTAACCCAGCTCTTTAACAACTTTGATGTATGTTTTTGGCATTGTCCAGTTCAGACTCGAGATGCTAAGGAATAAATTCCAGATTTTCTTGGTGAAGTTACAATGCAAGAATAGGTGGTTGTTAGTTTCTCTTGTCAAATTGCACAAAAACCATCTAGGAACCAGTTGTCTACCCTTCTTTTGTAGTACTTTTTGAGTTAAACAAGCCCTCTTTATCACTAGCCAGGTGAAACATTTCACTTTTGTAAGAATGTCCCCCTTCCTGAATGAGTTCTATTGGGGTTGTGAAGCATGTGGTGGTCTGTGGACCTAGTTTCAGACATTCAATATTGTTGACCAGGAGCTTTTATCGAATTATAAAAAACATTGTTGACAAGGAACTGGACTTCCTAAGTTTTAACACAACAAAGG
The DNA here is from genome assembly GCA_029582245.1 of Solanum etuberosum. Taxonomy (NCBI): domain Eukaryota; kingdom Viridiplantae; phylum Streptophyta; class Magnoliopsida; order Solanales; family Solanaceae; genus Solanum; species Solanum etuberosum. Next base: position 15,197 of record JAJONR010012632.1, on the reverse strand, counting down.
AGAAGAACTGGATTAGGGGCTTCCAAGTAGGTGACTTAAGCAACATGGAGATCACACATCTTCATTATGCAGATGATACCTTAGTATTTTGTGAGGCAGTACATGAACAAATCAAGATGCTAAGGGTGATACTTGTAATATTTGAAGCAGTGTCAGGGTTGCATACTAATTGGGGGAAGAGTTTTGTTTATCCTATCAACACAGTGAATTCAATTGAAGGCCTAGCTAATATCTTAGGTGGAAAGGTGGGTGAACTCCCAACTACTTATCTAGGCATGCCTTTTGGGGACAATAGCAAATCAAAAGGAATCTGGAATGGGGTATTGGAGAAGTGTGAGAAGAGACTTACCAATTGGAAATGCCAATACTTGTCACTGGGAAGCAGATTGACTTTGGTTAATAGTGTACTCGATGCACTCCCTTCCTATATGATGTCTGTATTTCATGCCAGCTAGTGTGTCCAACTGCATGGATGCTCTGGGGAGGAAATTCATATGGCAAGGTAGTGAAGATAAGAGGAAATACCACTTGGTTGAGTGGGATGAATTAATTGTGGGCAAGGAAACAGGGGACTGAGCATCAAGAACCTAAAGAAACAAAACCAAAGCTTGATGATGAAATGGTTATGGATGTTTGCAAATGAAGATGGCATGCTTGGGAAGGATGTGATTACTGCTAAATATGGGATGGAGGACAAGTGGATGACAACACAACTTACAATTCCATATAGATGTACTGTATGGGGAGCCATAAGGAATCTGTGGACAATGATACAAGCAAGAACCAGAGTGAAGTTGGGAAATGGCAGGAAGACCTCCTTCTGGGATGACAAGTGGAATGGGACAATAGGTTTGAGACAAGCACAGCCTGTCATATTACACTATAACAATGGCAATAGGCCACTGTAGCTAATATGTGGACTGGGGAGGGATGGAATCTTGGCCTAAGAAGACAACTAAATGACTGGGAGATTGGAAATATGACAGAACTGCTCAGCTATTTAGATGTTCACAGAAATCTTGCTGAGCAAAATGATGTGCTAATATGGCAGGAAGACAACAAAAGTGACTTCTCTGTCAAGTCTGCTTATAAGGCCCTTAACAGGATAAGGGGACAGGAGAAAGAGTGGCCATGGAAGATGATATGGAAACCTAAGGTACCTTACAAAGTGAATTGTTTCACTTGGCTTTTGGCAAAACAAGTTGTTCTAACACATGAAAACCTGAGCAAGAGAGGCCATCAGTTGGCTTCTAGGTGTTACTTGTGTGGAGAACAAGTTGAGACAGTCAACCATCTTTTCTTACATTGTAAATGTACAAAACAACTATGGAGAATGTTCACTAGCCTGAAGGGGATCAGGTGGGTCAAACCAGGATGCATTTGAGGAGTACTTAGTAGCTGGATCATGGATGGAAATGTTACAAAGAAGGAGGAGAGATGGAAAATTGTCCCAGCATTCATTTGGTGGTCAATCTGGAAAGAGAGAAACAATAGGAGCTTTGAAAATGTGCAGAACAGTCTACAGGATGTCAAAATGAAGTTTAGCTCTATTTTACTTTTGGTGTAAACATAGTTTATTAGCTCAAACTAAAGACATCTTTGATGTTCTAGATTGTTTATAGGTAACACAAATAGACTTGAGCTTTTGATAGATCGTAATACTTTTGAAGGGGAACTACACTTTTGGTTGTAGTATACCTGTGGATAAATAGAGTAATGTTACCAGTTTTTTTTTAAAAAGAAGAGGTTTGTAACATGTCCCTAAGCTACTATGGTTATTCCACACAGATTTATCTGTTGACACTTGGCACAAACATCAATAATTATGACACTCTATCCCATTCTTATGAATTTCACTGGTTATTGCTAACTGCAAAGTACTTTCGGGCATATTTGTTGGGCAAAATTTCCAGGACGGACACACAAAGTTCTAAAGAAATGTGAGCAATAGCTTTTCTTTCTTTCTCTGATAAAAATAATTTCGTTTTTCTTTAATCCTCTAGAGGTAAATCTGCTAAAGAAAATTGACCCTCCTATAAAATAAAATTTGGTTCCTTTAGGGGTTGTTTGGTTGGGTAACAAGTCATACTGGGAATAAAGTGATGGGATTATAATACGGGGATCAAATAATAATGTGATTATTTAGTGAATAGACTTTATTGGTAGGCGTTTGGTTCTTTTTTTTTTAGAGGATGGTAAATTTTCAACTATATCTCAGGTATACTACATCAAAAAGTGTAGCCCCCTCCAAAAGTACTAAAACTTACAACTTGAGTTCCTATTTGTACTTTTTGTTACAAATAATCTAAAACATCAAAAATATCTTTTGTTTGTGCTAATACTTCCTGTTTACACCAAAAGTAATAAAGAGCTAAACAATTCATCTTAAACTTCTGTAAGTTGTTTTGCTTGCCCTCAAAACATCTCTGATTTCTTTGTCGACCATATACATGCTGGGACAATCTTCCATCTCTCCTCCTTTTCTGTTGCATTGGCCACACTGTCAAGCATTTTAGAATACCTTCTATATTCCTTGGCTTCACCCATCTGACCTTCTAATTGCATGCCCATTTTCTCATATCGTTCAAGGTTGGAGTCTCCTGTAATGAGTTGTAATGGGTTCTGGAATTTTCCGAGGATACATCTAATTGAGCAGATCATTATCCAATGCCGACGTTCTACCTGTGATTCTTATGTGATCACCTACAGTTTGAATCTGGGGCCTTCTTTGTTGCCTACTTCGTCCATCTGTTGCTGTTGAAGGTCTCTTTGAAAGAGGTTCCAAGTTGTCTTACGATGTCAATCTGTGGTTCTTGTTTTCCTGTTGGCTCATAAATAAACATTGCTATTTTGTGTGCAGTATTTTCCCAACCTCCTTTGTATGTAGAATCCGGTGTAATAATCACAGATTTGCTCTGTCCTTGAATGGAAATAAAGCTGGTGTATCTACTGTTTTCATTGTATCTAAGAGAACAATAAAATTCTGAGAACTGGTCCTTTAATTTCCATCTCCTAACTACTTTCCCCTGTTCGTTTGATGCTTCAATAAATACTGAAACTAACCACTTCAAGTCTTTAATGCTAACCTTCACCCTCCCCATTAAATTCCAACTGCGCTGGACCCATTCATACCAGGTTTATGCACCATATTTACACCAAGTGATGTCGTAAGATTTGAGTCCCGTATTGTAGAATATACTATTTCCCCCCATTGAAATAGTTCCTGCCATAAGTTGCCGGAGTAGGCCTTCAGAAAGGAAAGTAAAATCGACTTTGGGTTAAAAGTTGACTTGTCTTGAAATCAAGTTGGTTCATTTAAAATTACATACCCAATGAAATCCCACAAGTGGGGTATGGGGAGGGTAGAGTTTAGACAGACCTTACCCCTACCTTATGGAGGTAGAGATGCTGTTTCCAGAGAGGCCTCGGCTCGAGTTGAACAAATCAAAGTAGGTATGAAGAGGAAAAATCAACAGTGAAGTAAACATAGCAACTAATAAGGAAACAGTAACAACAACAAAATAGTGCAATAACCGAGACACCATAAATAATAGATGATGATAGAAATCAAAAGCAAGACACTACAAGAATAAGTTGGTTCATTTATAATATAAAATATCTGTTTGGTCAAACTGGAAAATTTGGGGAAAAATTATATTTCCAATCTTAATCATGTATTTCTTAAAAGAATGGGATAAAATACTTGGAGAAGGACAAATGTGTGATTTTGTTGTTTTAGTTCTGGGATTGTTATCCCACATAGAGTGTGCTACAAAATTAATATTATCTTGGTGAACTTCTGATTGGGTTACTTATTGGTGGCAGAAAGTATCTGAACATTTGCATCGGTGTGCCGAACTTTTGCAACAAAGAACTCCAGATGCCGCAAAAAATGCACTTGGAATTACCAATGAAGCCTTGTCTATCAGCTGCTATTCAGAAAAGTTACTTGAAATGAAAGGAGAGGCTCTTTGCAAGGTGCGTGGTAGTGCTATTATGAATTTTCAGTATCTTTTTCTTTTTAAACTAGGTAGCTTATAAAACATTAGAACTTATAGCAACTTGATTCTGAATTCTGTGTGTCATTACTGTAATATTCTACAGCTGCAGATGTATAATGAAGTGATTGAGCTGTGCGAAAATTCTCTTGATATTGTTGAAAAGAACTTTACTTCTGACTACATAAACTTAAATGATGTTGATAGCAAAAGCTCCTCTTTGATGCTTTGGAGATGGCTCCTTAAGTCCAGGGCGCACTTTCATCTTGGAAAGCTTGAGATGGCCCTCGACTTAATTGAGAAACAAGAGCATTTGATTTCTGTTGGGAAAAGGTAAACCTGAACTTTCAAGAAGCATGTTCAACTCTCTTTCTCCTCTTCTTGATTTCAGGAATGATATTGAGTAATTTGCTCAACCTTTCTGTAGATCTGGAAACATGACCCAGGAATCATCATCTCCTCTAGCAGCCACTATCCGTGAACTTTTGCATCGCAAGGTATTTACCTGTTGTTTTAGGATTTATCTCATTATCTGGTAGTGGGTTGACCAAAATTATTGACTATTTTTTCCTCGTCTTTTCAGTTGTAGAATTCCACTGGTTCTTGTTAATGTTTTTTTTCAGTTTGATTCTGCTTCAACTAGCTTTTCTGAAGTAGTTTATTGTTTTCCTCTCTAAAACAGAAAGCCGGAAACGAGGCATTTAAATCTGGAAAATATATGGAAGCTATTGAACATTATACTGCTGCTATATCCAGCAGTGTTGAGTCGCGTCCTTTTGCAGCCATCTGTTTCTGCAATCGAGCTGCTGCTCACCAAGCTCTTGGTCAAATTGTTGACGCCATTGCAGATTGCAGTCTTGCCATTGCTCTTGACAAGAACTACACAAAGGTTTGTTTGCAAACATGCTCTAAGCAGACTTTCAGTTTTCTCTTTCTAACTATCTTCAATAACCTTAAGTTCCCTTTCTTTTTAAAATAGAAACCTCAAATAAGGTGTCAGTAAGTATATTATGAACAGGAACTTAATAGATCTGGATGGTTTTACAATCTGTTAAGCCGTAATGCAGCAGGAAGAATAACAATGCTAATCTTGAGGCCTTTGTTATGTTTCCATGTCTTCACCTTATTAGACATTTTATTGGAGTTAGCAGTCATCACTCCTACAAAAGAGCAAGTATTAGGATTAGAGAATGAATACTAGCTTCAACGAGAACTTTCTCTGTTCCAGCATGTGTTTGTTGGGTTCTATGGAGAGTAAGGAATTCTTGGTGTTTCTAGAGCAAAACAATCACTGTGCATGAGATGAAATATCAAGTGTGTCTATATGCCTGCTTTTTGGGTGTAAACTCCAGGATGTATATGAGATACACAAACTAATAGACGTCATTGACCTGTTTCACGAGCAAGTTCTTTTGTATAGAGGCTATCCCCTTTTTCTGTTATTTTAGCATTTGGGGTCTGCCCAACCTTGTACTTCCCGATCACGTTCTTGGTGTCTGATTTTAGCCTATTTATAAAATCTCTTGTTTACTGATAAAAAAAATTATTTTTTTGAACCCCCTCCCAAAATTAATTTGAAAGGAAAAAATAATAGGAACATAAGATTATTTTTTTAGTTGCTGTCAGGTTTCTGTATTCCAAAAAGCCAGCTTTGTTTTCCCCTTCCAAAGTTGCTAAAAGTAATTTTAAAAAGTATTAGTTGACTGTAAGCCGACTCTCTACATCACTTCCCAACTGCTAACATACTTAAAAGAAAAATATTTTACTGCTACAGTTAGCTGACTGTTTGAAAGGGTGCTCCGTAGATTGTTTCCTTGGAAGGCATATTCTCTCTTCCTCCTGAAAGTTCTCAACTATAAAGGAGAAGTAGAAAAAGAGGACATCATTATATTTTAGATTTTATTCAAGAATTGTCTTTTAATTTAGATTTTCTTCTACGGATTTTCCATAGGGTAGAAAATGAGAGAGTTGGGTTAACTCATCAATCCTGTGGCAAGTTTCAGAAAAGTTGTCACGCCCCGAGGCTACCCCTGGACGTAAACACGGGACCTAGGATCACGAGTGACCCCAAGTTAACCCTGAGCTGGCATATCATAAGCATACTAAAAGATTACTGAATAAATATACTATGCGGAAGCTTAAACAGTGATAACTAAAAGTGGGGAATACCCAATACTGATCTGAATATATAAAAGACTATGAGTTTAATAACAACTGGAGGATCAAACTCAAAACTAAAACTGAATCTAGTAATATGTCTGAAAAAGCCTCTAATTGGGACATGCCCCCAGCTAACTCTAGCAAAACTGAAAACTGAATAAAAAGACTAAAGTGTAAAGCATGTCTATTGTCCTCGAAGTATGAGCACTCACCACTGAAGCTGCTGAACTGGAGATCGCGAACCGATCTATGCGTGATCTGGATGCTGAGTACCTGAACCTACATCATGAAAGGATGTAGCGCATAGTATGCGTCAGTACTTGGAATGTACTGAGCATGCAGGATATAGAGTATAGCTGAATAAAATACATAACTGAACAAAGCATACTGAGCAATAACATAATCTGAACTGAATGTAAATGCTGAAATATACTGAAGGCTGAGCTAAATGCAATGACCAAGTACTAATCCTGAACATGACATACTGAGACTGAATGTTGAAATATAGCTGAAGACCTTGTCAAATGCACTGAAGTCTGACTGTGGGAGCTACTATTAACCGACATAAAACCACGTGAGCTAAACGTGGAGTCCGATGTATACGCCCTATCGAGAGGACCCAATATACCTTGCCAGGGGTATAAAGGCATGACTGTTCGATGTATACGCTCCATCGATAGGACCCAATATACCTTGCCAGGGGTATAAAGGCATGAATGGCGTGCTCACTAAAGTTGATGCCCAGCAGAGGGGACTGATAAACATACGGGGGCACGTAGTTCTGGGACTATGAGGGCACGCTGAAACCCTAGTCCACTCGGTGCTAAGCCTACTCCCAACTGAATATGTATATGATACATTATGACTGAAATACTGAAAAGCTCAAAATTCTGACATGCAAATCTGAGAATGTAACAATTATATACTGATAATGTGACATTCGAAACTGGAGCATGTATATCTGTTTAACGACCTAGCATGTGTAATTCATGAACTAAGAGAATCTACACAACTAGGGTTCTGAGTTTCATGCAAAGAACTAAGGAACGATTCTACGAGAACATGATAATCTGATTAGGAATACACTAACAGCTAAATCACAACTAATATCTAAGGTTTTAGAAACCCTAGGTCTAAACAAGATATAGGAATCAAGATTTTGACTGAATTCTAAGGACATAGTGGATGAAAGGAATCCACCAGTGAAATCCCACATACTTGGTGACGAAATCTACGGAGAAATCCTTCGATTTCGGGGCTGGAACTGAAGAAAACTTGCTGCGTTCTTGGAAGGGTTTGGATTGCCTCTTTTCTCCTCTTTTGTTCCAAGTTTGATGAATTTTTAGTGAATGAATCACTTAGGGAAAGATCTTACTAAGTTACTAGGCTTAAACTGACCAAAACTACGTAGTTTAGGGATCAAACGATGTAGTTTAAGTGCCCAACGCATAGGGGAAAGGACCAAAACGACCTTGACTTAATTCTGACGAAGGCCACCCACGGAGGGACCTACGGTCCGTGGGTTGACCTACCAACCATAGGTGGGGTCGTCGGTCAAGTCTGCCCGACAGGGCTTCATTAAAACAAGCATAACTTTTTACTCGGAGATGGGATTTTAGCAAACTCGGTGGCGTTGGAAAGATGATTCAATTATCTATCATTTGGTAGGTCATGGGCCACCTAATTCCTTTTGTGCTAAGGGTTATGACCGTTTGAAGTTGACCCAAATTCCCTCCAACGGACCGTACGGGTCGACCGTGGGTGGGATCAGAGACCATAAATATTTGGTCCTCAACGACGGACCCCACCTACGGACTGTGTGTCAGACCACGGACCGTCGGTGGCTTCCGTGGTTCTTGCACCAGGTCTGGAAAGCTGCAATTTTTTCTATTTTCTCAAATCCGAGGTGTTACAAAAGCACTCTGAGATTGTGATTTCCATTTGGCAAATTAAAATATATACTATTATTATTCTCTATTAATAATTTCCTTATCTTTAGTAAGTCATGTAATATCATTTTTGTCATGTTACTTCCACCTTTTAAAAAAATATATGAATCTATGTTTTAAAAGAAACAGCCAAAGTTCTCAGCCTCTGCATCCGCAGGGCTTAGAATAAAAACAATTTATTGTATCTCCACTATTTTTTTTATGAAGTTATTGTATCTCCACTATTTAAACACTGGATCAACATATACAGCAAAAGTGGGAAAAGAGAACACAAAAACAGCAGAAGATTTCTTCAAGATATTTAACGTTTTCAGTTGGGTTGACATGCACCATCACTTTGTGGAAAATAACTTGTAAAATGTAGAAATGGTGATATTTGCTGATGTTGTGGTGTAAGTTAAGATTTTATGTCCTCCCAGTTCTAGTGTATCGTGGATGCTCTACTATCGATTTACACCACAAATTTGGTGTTGATATTGCTATAGGGAGCTGCTGCTTGAGATTGTAACATTAATTATGCTGCCCATCCTAGTTATTTTGTGTCTGAAGTGGACTTATACCTGATCTGCTCGGTCTTCTAAATTTGGCAGGCTGTTTCAAGGAGGGCTACCTTACATGAGATGATTAGAGACTACGGGCATGCTGTAAATGATCTTGAGAGGCTCATATCCCTTCAGGAAGCTCAATCACAAGAAAGGACTCGACAATCTGAGGCGCTGGATAAGTCAAATGGAAGCAGTGCTAAAGAAGCAAAGCGAACTCGTCGGCAGCTTTCGTCAATTCAGGAGAAGGCTAAAAGAGCAACGCCATTGGATCTTTATCTTATTTTGTAAGTTCAAATCTCATTCCAATTACCATTGAATTTTTTCATAGATATGACTTTGATAAACCGAAAAACTTTTCAATGAGAATTAATGAATTGAATGCGACTGTATGAGGCTTGCCATTCTTTACTGTTATTTGGCATTCTATCCTTTCCAAATTCCAACACGAATGTCCTTGTTTCTTCACTGTCCCTGCATTACATAGCACTTCCACATGGAAGTTTCAGTTGATTGTACGTAGAAACATATATTATCTCCTGTTTCTTATACTTGAACTCTTATAATATTCTTCCTTTGTCTTGTATATTGTGCACTTTTTCAGGTCTAATATTAGCCAAATTTTAAGTGTAATCTTGCATGATTCATTATAATAGTGGTGTCTTTACTATTGTACGAATCCAGTCCCACACAGTGGTGATCGGAAGAAGGAACGTTGTGATCTCCTGTTTCTTATACTTGAACTCTTATAATATTCTTCCTTTGTCTTGTATATTGTGCACTTTTTCAGCTCTAATATTAGCCAAATTTTAAGTGTAATCTTGCATGATTCATTATAATAGTGGTGTCTTTACTATTGTACGAATCCAATCCCATACAGTGGTGATCGGAAGAAGGAACGTTATGATAATCTTTATCAAAAAAAAGGAAGGGAAGTTGTGATAAACATTTTTGTGAGGTCATAAAGATGCTATTTTATGCAATAAGAAACAGACCTTTGCACCATAGAGCAAATACCTACTGGCTACTTGCATGTTTGTATCTAGTCTGAAAATGCATGCTCTGCTTTATGTGGTTGGTGCCGTACTTCTCTGATACAAAGTGTGCATTAACTTCTTGCATTTGATGTAGTATTAGTGTATTACCACCTCACTTTCTGTGAAGAAATTTCCTCTGTTTAAAATTGACTTTGAAGTTGAGAAACTGGTTGTTCCACATTGAATTCTACCAGATTCACATGGTCAATGTTTCTGACCTGAAGACCTTGCATCTGGTAGATGATACTCCAGTGTTGTAGTTAGCTAGAGCCAGTGTATACCTCTTGTATTCTTTGCTCCCTGAAAATCCGTGAAATATTAATATGCATTTGAGATATTGGTGACCTTAAATTCTCTTTCGCAGGGGAATCAAGTCATCTGATACAGAATCTGACATCAAGAAGGCATATAGGAAAGCAGCCCTCAGACATCATCCTGACAAGGTCTAAGTCGCAAGCTTTTTAGAGTTCAGAGGTTGAATAAATAGTTGATACTGATAGTGTACTCATTAATCAATATAATGTTTATGTAGGCGGGTCAAATTTTGGCAAGGAGTGATGCCGTGGATGATGGAGGGTTGTGGAAAGAGATCTCTGATACTGTCCGCAATGATGCTGATAGGCTGTTCAAGTTGATTGGAGAAGCGTATGCAGTTCTCTCAAATTCCGACAAGGTACACTAACACATGATTAAATTTTTATCCTTTCTGCTCAAACAATTGATCATCTGCTTCACTGTCATCTTAATAATTTTTGCAAGCTGCATGTGTATGCCATGCAGATTTAGACTTTAACATCCCGTAAAATATTCTTGATGATTATGATTTATGTTGTAAAAAAAAAGAGAATCTATAAAAATGTTCTGTAAAATATTCAACAGGATCGTTAACTGTTAAGGAAACTTACTGCATTGCCAAAGCTCCTAAGTGAAGCCAATTGTATAATGCTCTAACATATTCATAAGAAATTCCCCACCTAGTTTTTCATATGGTATTAGAACCTGTACGGTCTTGGTAGAGAGAGAAATAGCTTTCATCTACTAGTAAAAATCTTGTGTCGGAAGTCTCCCATATCTTAGCTCCAGCTGTGTGTTTGCCTTACATGCTTCATGCACCTTCAATTGTAAGTTTGATATCTTTGGTCCAAAGCATCTACTTGTTAAGTTAGCACTCCACTTTTTCCTAGTGAACATTTGGTGGTAGCTAGCTTGTCAACTTATTTTATGTCAATTGACTTACCATGTCAACAATTAACTTTTTTGTGTCTTTTCATCATCAAATTGCTGCTCAGCTCCATGTATGACCAGTGATATGGACAGCATGCTTGTCTATATTAGCGGTCTAGTCAAGCTAGACAGCATGCATGTGGGTTAATTAAATTGTATCTCATGTATTCACGGTAGCACCAATGACGAAGTTTCATGGCAATGCCCAGTCAATTTTAGTTTTGACTGCTATGGCTCATTTTTAAGATGATTGGTTTTGGATTACATTCCGGACATCATTCTTGGGAAAACTCCATCTCATTGATGTACAACTCTAGTTCCTTTATTTCCGTTGTAGAGTCTCTTTCTTGTACAAGATTCTTTTTGGTCTTGTCCGTGTGACTCGTCCGATAGTCCCTCCCTTTTGCATGACCTACTTGTACTTTTCAGGAGTTGAAGAATATCAAAATTCAAAAGTTTAATTGAATTATGCCGCGATGAAGATGTTTCAATAAATATTTAATTAGTTTGGTAGATATATTTTGAAATAATGGTTGAAAATGTGTGTTGGGTGGGGGGAATAAATATGTCACACGAAATTCATTATACGAGTATGTAAACTTTGCCATTTTAGGAAATGGGAAAGAGTTTATTGTTTCTCCTGTGTCGGTAAGTTACTAACCTCGGTACTATTTCTGTGTTGCAGCGTGCAAAACATGATTTAGAAGAGGAAATAAGGGATGTTCAAAGGGAAAGCGCGAGAAACAGCGGTTCTTGCAGACCTTCTGATTCTTATTCTTCTCCATTTGAGCGGACAAACTGGTCTAGAAGACAATCTAACTTTTACAGTTCTCCATTTGGTAAAAGTAGTAGTAGGCACTATGGACAAGAGTATTGGAGAACCCATGGAGAATCACATCCCAGATGGTAAAAGGAATGCATCTTCTACGTATCTTAGTGCCTACAGCCCTGATGATCATCTCGTGGATATTGAGAACGAATTAGATCAGATGGGGTTCTATTTCTCAATCCTTCTGAGTTCTGACTCGCTCCTATGAAACCAAGGTCGAAAAAATTGAAGATGAAGGATTCCTCGAAAAGTTAAGGATTAGTAATCCTTTTTAGAAATCAAATGGATTTGGTCTTTAAGCTATGTCACCGATTGGTGACCTGATCCTGCTAAGCCGACACAAATTCTATCTTAATGACCGGTTTACCCCTGGACATTCTGCCAAGTTACATTTTTTCCCCAAAGATGAAGCTTTTATTAGTTTGGCACCTGCTTGCCCAGTGGAGCTGTCGGAAATTTTAGCAAAAAAAAAAAAAAAAAGGTTTTATTTTTGCCCTTTAGAGTGAACCTTTACCTTGGAGTTTTGACGGGCAAATTGTAAATTAGTCGAGATATGTGTAAGTTTATCAGCATATAAAAGGAATAAGATCAGTTTTAATTTTGCTATTAACTACACTTATGATTTATTTCTTCCTTTATTATGTTGTCTCGTATTTTATTAACTATTTTACCTCTCTAAGTGCTTTTTTGGATGAAAGAGGCCTAAATTCACTTGACGTGCCATAGAACGTCAACAATAAATACTTATTAGGGTTGACATGAAGTTTTGTAGTATGTGTCATTTGCGTAACCCACGTTATAATTAAATATTATTATTGTGGCAAATTTGTGAATATCCAATTTCAGGACCTATATTCTTCACTCCCCTAATAGCTTGTTATCCTTTTTTTTCCCATAATAAACGTTTGTATAAATTGTCTCATTTAAGTCGATATCTAATGCAACATATTAATAAATATGACAAATGACATTTTCTTGAGCCTTTTTATTTGGTACGACAAATGTAGTGCCTCTATATTCACGTATGTAATTTTTAAATATATACAGAGTTAATAAATAAAATGGAATTTTGAAAAGCAAAATCAAGATGATGAAAAAAAAAGATAACAACGTAATCACATCAATTGAGTTGAAAAATAAAATGAGACTTTTTATATTTAATCATCCAAACAAGGTGTAAATCCGCCATTTCTCCGAAAATCACTTTACAGAAATTTGAAACTTCTCCGGCGAAACAAAAATATGTCCGATTACCCTCACAATCCCTCCGGCTATGGTTACGGCCAACAACCACCACAATCTCAACCGTACTCCTCCGCTCCATACGGCGGTTACTCAGGTCCTTACGGATCGAACCCGTTTTTGTCACTGATGCCGTCGATTTTCCCACCCGGAACCGACCCGAATGTGATGTCTTGCTTTCAAATGGCGGATCAGGATGGTAGTGGGTTTATTGATGATAAGGAATTGCAGAAGGCACTTTCTTCGTATAATCAAAGCTTTGGATTGAGAACTGTTCATCTTCTTATGTATCTCTTCACCAATACCAATATCAGAAAAATCGGTTAACTTTCTTCTTTCTACTAATTTGCTAACAAATTTTACTGATTTTTTTTTTGACAACGATCAGATAGGTTCAAATTCTAACTGTGATAAAGATATCCCGTGATTTTTCTCCATTTTTTGCTGGTAGATAGACTTATTTGATATCGAGTTGAGACAAAAATATTAAGTGATTTCTTCTTGTAGTCTTAGTGTATATAATTACATGTTGATAAGAAGTGATAGATATCTCGTAAAATTAATGTGAGAAATTGACAAAAATGATTCACTGTAGGATCAAAATAGTTTCTTAAATACGCAATCGATGTTCGTTAACGATATAGTGGGGTTAATTATTGTGTTCTACTCCCTATGATCTATATTAGTTATCAAGGCTATTAAAAATATTTGTCCAATTTACTTGTCCTGTTATAAATTCAAGATGATATTATTTTTTCTTTTGTCCCATTTAAAGGTTGATAACTTGATATCAAATGTTTTCAATAAGATTCTTAAATGAAATAGTATAATTTATCATTAAAGATAGACACTAATAAAATAGTAAAATATTTTTTTATATATATAATACTTCTTAAAACAGTATAAAAGAAATATGTGACGAAAAAGTATTTTGGTTGATTTGGTTAGTAGAGTAGTTGAAGAACGTACGTTTAGGATAAAACTTTGCTTATCTATTTAATGATAAAAGAATTCATTAGTGGGACCTTATAAACGCGTTTTGACTAAAATACTTTTTAATAGAATTAGAGTGAAAGATTTTTAATTATTTGTTAATCCATATTTTTATTTATTTATAGGTCAATACAATAACATATCTCATATAACTCCACAACTAAGGTTTAGGGAAAGGAGTTTCTACATAGACTTTATCCTTATATGGGGAGTTTTAGGGGTTATTTCCAATAAACTCTCGGGCGTAAGTAAAATCATTTCAAAATAGTTTGAAAAACAAAATCAATGAGAGTGATGAAGCCAATAGACATGTGTAGGCCAAATATTATTCTCAATCGCCAATAGACGTGTGTAGGCCAACTCAGTATCGATGTGTGATTTGATACAAAAATGAGTGATAGTTGAGGTATGATAATTTAGGTAGGTAAATAGAACAATGAATAGTTGAGGTATGAAACTATCGAAATGATGACAGTTTAGATAGTTAAATAGAACAATGGATAGTTGAGATATGAAACTCGCGAAAAGGTGATAGTTTAGATTATTTTAAATAAAAAAAAACCATTAACTCTTTTCATTATTATTGATAATCAAACCTTTTTTTATGGAAGCAGGTCCCAAAGAATTCACTGCAGTCTTCTATAGTCTTCAAAACTGGAGGGTGAGTTGAAGTTGAAATTCTCATAGCCACCTTTTCTGGATCTATGTTGCTCGGACTCTTAAAAATATCGACATGCACGTCACATCCTCCAAAAAATAGTGTATTTTTTAAGGATCGACACAACTGTGACTACATTTTTGGAGAGTCATGAACAACATAACTTTGGATATTTACTTCTTAGATGTGTTACATGCTATATCTTATTGAAAAACTAGTAATTTATGTAGGCAATTTTTGAAAGATTTGACAAGGATAGGAGTGGAAAAATTGATTCCTCTGAATTAAGAGAGGCCTTACATAGCCTGGGATATGCTGTATATGGTCCTATTTTGGAGTTGCTGGTTTCCAAGTTTGACAAAACTGGTGGAATGAATAAGGCCATTGAATATGATAACTTCATTGAGTATGTTTCCCCAACAATTTATCACTTCCCTAATATTATTTTTCTTCTATTTTTACTAACTTTAGGTGTTTTCTCCTTTTGTTTCATGGGCTTGATTCAGGTGCTGCCTCACTGTCAAGGTAAGCTTCTTTTGGGGGGGGGGGGCGCCCCCCCCCCCCG
>JAJONR010012631.1:0-13521 GCA_029582245.1 Solanum etuberosum | reverse complement strand
GCTTTTCCCTTCAAAATTCTTTTTTAAGAAAGATTAATTTGTGTTTCGGAAATATTTCAAATTTTAAAAAATAATATTTTTTACTCAAACCCCACCCCTACACTTTCTCCTCCCCCACCCCCCCCGCCCCGCGCGCCACTCTCACCCAGGCGAACCCCAAAGTTTAGAAAATTTTCAGTTTTATGCCACCACCACCCCTACCCCCCAGCCACCCTCACCCGCCCCCCACCCGACACGCGACCCCATCAAATTATTTTTTCAAAAAAATTGTTTTTGAAAAAAAATTCCTAGGTCAGGTCCTATGTCAAATCTCAGGGTCAGATTTTTGAACGGTCATCGGGGTCTTATCTTAGATTGGGTGTCGGTGTCGGGTCCTAGATCAATTATCGGGGTTGATTTTCAGATCATAAATTATTTTCCTAAAAATTTTTAGTCTCAAGTCAAAAATAAAAGATACTTTCTGAAAAATATTTTTCATTCACCAACTAATTAGTAAAAAATATTTTCCAAAAAATACTTTTTACTTGCAAATCAAACATGAGAAAATAAGTTAGAAATCATATTCCATGGAAAAGATTTTCGTTCATACCAAAAACACCCTTAGAATATTTTCTTTATCTCAACTCTCTCTTTTATTATACTAACTCAATATACACAATATAATACTACTCATCTTCTTAACTCGATATTTTCTTGTAAATTTCTTGTTCTTCTCACAAAATAAAACCATCACTATTTATAGGTGATGAATTCTTCTTTACAATGAATAGGAAGATAATGGATAGTCAATTTGGCAAATGAATGACTCAAATGTTACATTTGTTACAAGAATAATTAGGTAGAATAATGGGTGAAATGAAGAGTTGGTGGTTACATAAGATACTAAAAACTAATGACCACTTACTTACACAATTGATGAGAGTAAAGAGACACAAATGTAATGTCCACCAATAGACATAACATGATACATAATGTGACACATGATATATTTTTATTAATATTAAAATATCACACTAACAATCCTCCACTCATTTTAACATTAAAATAAGAGAACATTTCACAATTTAGTTAAAGGTAGACTATTATGCATAATGAAGGTGTGCATTGAATCTTCAATTAGTAAAGTAGTAACCTTTACTCCAGAGTCAGTAGTGGGCTCAACTTGAACTATGAGTGCTTAAGGGAAATAAAGTATCACTATTTACGCACAATAATCAAGGTGTTGACATAAACTTTTTTAGCCAGCACATTATGGCCTTGTGCTATCCGATTTTCATGAGTGTTTTTGAGAACAAGCCCATTCTCATAGAAAGCGGCCTACTTTCACACTCACATGGGTGAAATCTATCAAGGATGCCCCTATAATTTGACACCCCACTCATACAAGATACAGACTTTCATTAAGAGTTCAAAGACTAAACCTCGACAATTCATTATAGGATAAATGTACTCACATCATAGGGATAGAATAATTAGTGCATTTCACAATAAGTCATCGTATGATTCGTTTTATCCATTGAACCTAGTTATAGGATCTCTAGACCCCATGTTGGGTTTCCTCATGTATGACTCATAAATTTGTGAGATTCAATTTTATCCCCTTCGATGTGTTTTAGACTCTTTATCTTGCTAAGGCCTTAGTTTATGAATTTGCAAGATTATCATAGGTTTTAACACAACTAATATTGATGGTATATCAATGATTAGTATGATCTCACAATATTGTGTTTTTTCCTTATGAGTGTGAATATATCATTTTAATAACGATTTTGTACTCTACCATTATATTGGTGCCATCACTCAAACCTTGAAACACCATGCATCACAACGTCATAGTATTAGCATGATAGTTAAGAATAACATGATAAGGAAAGATCCAATCCATACCCAAGATGATATCAAACTCTACCATACATATAATGATCAAGTCTACCTGGAGTCAACCCCCGCCAAAGAAATATCACAGGATTGATACACTCAATCTACCACTACAGGATCACCCACAAGTGTCGAAACATGCATAGGTACAAGCATGCTATCATACATCATATCAAATCCAATAGAAAAATAGGTAGACACATTAGAGAATGTAGATCTCAGATGAAATAATACAAATACAGGTCGATGGCACACTCGACGATACCTGTAATAACTGCATCGGAAGTCTCAACCTATGGCCTTCCTGGAAATGCATAAAAATGACCTTCTCTACCCCTTTAAGTCTGGGTGGTACCTCTTCCCCTACTCTGCTAAGCTGTGGTCCCATTGCTAGAAGCTCTACCACCCCTGCCTGACTGACCGCTAGCCGGAGGCGTTGGTTCTCTCACTAGAGTACAATACGTATGTTGGGGCCCTAAATGAGTCTATTAATGAGAAAAGCTGCAATGAGAAATAAAGGAAGGTTAGCATGAAGTAGGAGAGTTAATCCACTCTCAACAGTATGCCTATGTTATCTTTCTGAAACTCTATTTTCTTCAGGTGTGTTAGGACATGAAATATGCCTGACAATACCAAAATCTTACGAATGTTTACTAAAGTGTATTTTGATGAACCTACCACATCTATCACACTTAAATACCTTAATCTCTTTAGAAAACTATTTTTCTACCATTTTTTGAAATTTTGCAAATACTTCAAAAAGTTCAGATTTCTTTTTCAGTGGATAAAACCAAGTATACCTTGTGCCATAATCTACAAACACTATATAATATGTCATATGTTGAGAGGATTCAACATGAGTAGGCCCCATATATCACAATGAATTTTCAATAAAGGCTCCTTCTCAATTCTATTTCTTAAGCAAAATTTTACTAACTGCGAGTAGATTCTTAGTTATCTTAGGAACTACAAGGACTTGTTGTAATTTTAGGCATGATCTATTTGTATTCCCAACATGTGTTATGTCTAAATGTGATCTATTCCCAACTATGACCTTATCTAGTCAATTGTAGTGTTTAAGTTCAGATAAAATACATGAGTTATGTGCCATATGACTACTTGCTCCTGAGTCCACATACAAAGTGTCATATGTGGCGATGTATCCTTTAGATTGGAAGAAGTCAATTCTTGTGCTAGTTCATCTGCAGATTGATAGGAGTAGTCCCACCTGTGAAAACAGTTAAGAGAAGTATGGATATTCCTACCACAGATTTTACATGACTCACTATTGTTCCTTCCCTTTTTTCCACTTGGAAAACTTTGATTGTTCTGAGAACCTGTTCCATATTTGTTGTTCTGGAAACCTATTCCTTGTTGAGCAGGCTTAAAGCCTCTTCCTCTGGATTTGAAGTTGTTGTTCCTATTTTCTTAGTAGTTTCCTCTTCTCCTGCCCTTTTAAGTAGAAAATGTCATGTTATGATTCTGTTGTGGCACCTCTTCTTCATCCTCCCTCATATCAAAACCTCTTAGAGCATTGACTAATTGATTAAGAGTGGGATACAGTGCCTTACCTAGCATGACTGTCTTGAGTACTTGAGTCCTAAACATCTAGAAAAATTGATTACTTAACTATCTTCATGCACAGGTTTGTGAATGGCTACAAGGCCATCATATATGCTTTTGAATTCTTTAATGCATTCATCAATTTTTTTTGTTCCTAGCCTAACACTTTGTGGTTGTTGTTTGAGCTGAAACTCCTTATTTTTTATTGATTGAAGATGAGTTTCTTCCAAGCAGTTGAGCAGCCCACAATCAGGTACATGCTTTCTTTTTTCAAGCTCCGTGAAATCCGACTCCTTTGCAACACATCTTTCTCCTCCCAGCCATCTATGTTGCCACTATCTTCTACATCCTTCTCAACATCTACAACTATATCAACAATCTTTCTAGTGGAACAACTACTTTTAGTTGGTTCATTCTTTATGATGAGATAGGTTAGTTTCATCACCTAAATCAACTGCATTATTTGTGTCTTCCGTATGAGATAGTTTATTCGCTTAAGTTTAATGGAACAAGAAGTAAAGAGGTGGCAAGTGAGGAGGTGTACAGAGTATTGGTAGAAGGGGGTCATTGCAGTTAGACACATATGGTCATTTATGTATAAACTTTGATTTATAGATAGGAAACCATCAGAGGCTTCTTCTTTTGGCACATTAGTTTCTTACACATGTGTTGATCCTTTATTTTACGATAATTATTGGAATATACAATATAGTTTGATGTCAGGATAAAGAATGCTTTAATTTTTTCTCTAAATATTTTTTAAATTTGTGGTACATATACCTACTTTTTGACATTTATGACAAGACTATCATTCAAATGATTTTATGTTAACAAATGCATAAAGCATAGTGTCAATTAATTTCATGAATTGTATCACCTCATTAATGATTTGAGACTCATTATTTACATACATTTGCTATGCTTTTGAGTCTCTTCATTTAGTTTTATTATTGGAAAATAAAGAAAACAAAACTGACATTTTCTTGAAAAAAAATTAATGGGTGTGGAAGAAGAAAAAGGAAGAATAAAGAGAAAACATAAATATTTAAAGAGATGTAAGGTTTCACCTAAAGGATAAATTGGACTAAACTTAAAAATCTAATAAATTGGGACTTGAGGACTAATATCTTTTTAAATTATTAAAAAAAAATAGTTTTCTTAAGATCGCACGAAGGGCGGACCAATTTACTAATTAGATATAATTTTAAATTTCTTAAATCTAATTATGTACAGAAATAGTAAGTTATTTATAATCTTTTCATATTTCATACTATTGTAGTTGATAGTGAACGGTACTAATATTTTCTGAAAGATACAAATGAAAAATATATCACGCACTGCCTAGCTTTTTCATGGTGATCACAAACTTAAGGTAATTATGCTTCTAAATCTTGTATCTATTGAAATTGATAAACATAAAATTTGTCTTTTTTGAATTTTTTTCTTACATTGGTGACATGATGTATCTCCACTTATGTAAATATTTCTTGCAAATCATTATCAACCATAAGAATTGTGGTATACTGATGGTTAGTGCACAAATTCAGTCTATAAATAATATGGTGTCTGTAATGTGCGTATAATGTACTGTTGAGAAGAGAATACTAGATATATAGACTTTCTTATAATCATCTTGTGATATCAATTTGAGATAATTTTGAAATTAAATTTGGTCCATGGACCAACTTTATATGTATTAAAATAAAAGATCAAACAAAACAACACAACAAAGTAACAAAAAATGGGCCCAAATATTCCAGTCCACAATTAAAGCAACATAAAATAGTGACCAGGCCCAAAAAAGACCTAGCCCAAAAGAATGCAAGTATATATTTGAACAAAACATTCTAAAGTGACTCTATCTTTCTCTCTATAGATCTATGAAACCTTATCGATGTTGATTTCCTCTTCACATTTTCAGTTTCGATTCAACCTCCTAAGGTGATTTCTCCCCATATTTGTTATCTTTGATACCTTCTTCAGTTATTCCATATACAAATGTCTCATCTAAGCTATGTCATAGTAAGTATCGATCCCCTAAATAGATTTGAGAAGGTCTTATTTCTCCTACTATAGATCGTCTTTATTTTTCTTTTTACAGTGATGATGACAATCTAGAAGCTCAAACGATGCCCGTCAAGATGAGGTTATGGAATTTGCAATTCCTTTACAGAGTTTTTCTTGTTGATGTATTATTTTTTTGATGTATTTAATAACCTAAGATATCAGGATGTCTTTTCATTATTTTGTTTCTCTGTTCTCTGCTACTGTCTATGTGTGTGTTGTATGACATTATTCTTTGGTTTACCTGTATTCTCTAGTTGTTTTTTGCATGTGTTAGATTTTTTTGGATATTCTATGTTTATATTACGATTAATGGTATGTTTGCTTTGTCCATGTTCAAAATTATTCTCTCCATAGTTAGGTGCTCCTTAAAATTATATATTGACATATGCTTTTATTTTCTAGAGTCGAGTTGGCAAAATAATTTGATAAATAATTACTTTTTCTGAATATATATGATTAATTTATATGTTTTGTGTCTTTGGTTTAAATATAGTTGATTGAATAATTAAAGATGAAATTTGTGTTAATATGTAATTTTTATTTTGAAAATACATCTAATATGAGAATGTAGACAAACATTTTTTTTTTTGAAATTCACCCTTAAATGTAACTTCTCAGTTAATGAAGAAGGCTTTAGTTTAATTTATTTTTGTAAGTATGAACAACTTATAATTCTTAGTACATACATTTATAGGTACTAATTTCTCAATGTAAAGGAGAGAATTTTCATGCTTCAATTCATATTAGGTTACTTAGTTCACTACTAGATAGTACACTTTTATATTAAAATTACAATAGCCAAAAATATATATATGAATTATGAGTGATAAATATAACTTTCGTACTAAGAAAAGTTTGCATTTGATGTAACATTTTATTCAAATTTCGATGCCCTCATTATATTACAACACTGATATTATTTAACAGAGTTTAGGAGCCAAGTTAAGTTATTTGATATGTTCAATCCCACTACAACAAGTAGCTTTATTTTGTGAGATTATGGATGGTGGGTCCTTGAGCCTCTATACAAGGTAAGAATTTATAACTCTGCCTAGAAAATTAATATCCTTGAATAGTTGTACTTGGAAGAAAATATGTGAGTTATTTATAATTATTTTTTTCTTAACTGAGTTTTTTAGAAAAGTTTTTCATTATTTTCTTTGTAGAGGTACATTTACTTTGTTTTAGCTACTAAGGATCTAAAAATAAAAATACATGTAAGGATATGACTAAAGAACACTCAACTTTAATAGTGTTATTCTAGAGGAATAAGAAGTGACAGGTGATAAATATATGCCTCTTACACATTGACTTCTTATCAGAGAAAAATGTTCTTAAGAAAATATCTGGATGCAATATTACAGAGATTCATATACATAGAAGTGTTAAAGAAGCACATCTTTTGTTAGTAATTATAATTTAACTTTTTCCCTACTTAGAAGTGTTCCCTGTAACAATTCACTTCTTTAAGAATCAAACTTAAAAGAATAAAAATCTCCATCTATTTGAGGTAAGGTTCTTCCCCTCTTCGTCCCTCCTTGCCCATGGAAAATTCTAGATGTGTTTTTAGTAAAAACTAATGGGATGGTGATCAAGAGACGTGATTTCATGTTGTTCCCATTGTATCTAAGTGATTTGAGGATATTCTATGCACTAAATTGTTAGAATTTTTTGATTTGTATAAAAAAGTATTTTAAATGGTAAACTAGTAACTCAAATTTTGATGGGTAAATTTAAAATAAGTAACTTTTATCTTTGATTGTCCTCACATTTAATATACTATATTATGATATGATTCATACCAATCTATGTTTATCTGGTAAATAAGAAACCCCTCTCATTACGAGAAAAATTTAGTACTTCAATTGTCTAGCGTACTTTATATCCCATTAAAATTAAAATGGGGCATGGTGTATCCCATTAACTATTTGCATCAAATTATTTCAATTAAAATTATATAGTTGTATACTTAGAAACTCGAGTTTCATAAAAAATTTCTTCCCTTATTCTAAATCATCATTCCTTTGTTGGTATCTAAGAAAGTACTAAAACACTAGTTCAATCTAAGTACTCTCACCGTTCACTTTTACTTTTCCATTATAACAAAAATATATTTTTACTTTTATTTTTCATTTTTAGCATAGAACTACAATGGAGATTTAACTTTCTTTTTTTGCTTCAGGGTTCAAGGATTAATTGTAATATCTGCCACGACACCATACTGTGCCAACCATCTCTGCCACTCTCTGCCGTAGCTACTCTCACAAGTAATTGCGACCTCTCCATCCACATCTGTTCAGGTTGTTTGTTCGCGCAGTTGCTAGTTGTGGCGCTTTAGTCCATGATCTTGAAACCCATATCTCTTATTGCTTTATTCTCTCTTATATCTTTTCTTCTTCTTTCTACCAGATGATATCTATGATTGGATCTTGTCCTACTCCAACGACTTTCGCTGTATCTCCCATGACCCACACTGTTTGGGCTTCCCTTTCCTTATTATTTATTGTCTTTTCTTTCTATTTCTACCATATTTGCAGGTAATCTTTCGAGCTAGACACAAGTGATCTGGTTCCAGTTAAAACTGAAATAGAGGCCTTTAGAGACTTCCGGAAAACCTCTGGTGACTTCTGGCGACAACAAAGTATCAGGTTTCTTGTTTCTTCAACATTTGCAACTCAAAAAAGGTTCTGATTGAGCTCTTGTAATATTTTCATTTCTTACATAATATTGTCGACCCAACATGTACCTTCCCAGTTTTCATTGTATTCTTACATTTGATCAGCTACCATTCATAATTTTATTTCTTAGATTCAATAATTTATTTTCTACTAGTATTAAGACTCATTTTCATAACCCCTACATTCAAATTTTTTCTGATATTTGATTTATTTCAAATATGTTAGCTTGTATTTTGGTATTAAGATTTGTTTCCATTGTTATATGCACATTTAGAGTTATTTTTCTGATCTAGTTTTTAAATATATCTTTCTTGTCTAATTGGTGATCTCTTGTGTTAGTACACTATTGCATATCTCACTGTCTCTTGATCCATAGTGTCATATATTGCATAAATCTTGTGGGTCGTCTTGTGTTAGTAAACTGGGTGTACACATATTCTAGGGGTGATTTCTTTTGTTCATTCATTATATTATTTCTTGCTTTTCATCAATTTTTAGTATAGTAAATTAGTCCTTTAGTTTACGCTTGTTTAAGTAGTTCTAGTAGATTACTATTTCTTTCACAACTTATTTAGCTTACATCTCCCTAGTGGCTTTGGTGAACGATGGTGGACTAGGGTCATATCTTCGGTTGAGGCCGGGGGCAAGGGAAAGTAGTGGTAAGTTGGTAATGAAGCTTCCTAAGCTAGTGAAGACTCTCAAAAAGAGGAAGATAAATATAGTTTATGTCCAAGAGACAAAATGGGCAGGCCCAGGATGTGGACGAGTTTAAATTGCCATATTGAGGCAATTTGTAGTAGCTTTGATGATTTCACAAAGCCTTTGTTTTTTGGGAGATGAATGGAAGTAGAGCTTCAATTTTGGATTTTGCAAAAGCTTTTGAGCTACCAATATAATTGCTAACTTGTGCGTTACATAGAGAGAGAGAGCCAATTGGTTACCTTTCATAGCATGGTAGTTAGTACTGTCACGACCAAAAGTATATCCTAGACGTCACATGGCGTATAGGACCCCGAGAGGCCCTACACAAGCCACTATACAATAAGAGGGTTTAAGTAAGTCATCGCATATCATAAAAGAGAGTTTGAACTTAAGTGCAGAATCATAATTATGTCGTGACAAGACCTTTTAAAACAACATAGGATTGGTTGGGATGTAACCCGTACACCACGTAAAAAGTCTCAAGAGTAAAGAATAAAAGAAACAAATGGTCTTCATGGCTTTGCCCTCGGAGTATTAGGACTCACTAATCAGATAGCTATTAGAAATCCAAGCTAGACATGAGTGGGAGGAGAAGGAGCGTCGGACCTTATATTATGAGATAATATAGGTACAAGTGTGCATCAGTACACAAAATCTACTAAGTGTGGGAAAATGCATAAATATAGACATGATAACATAGTAGGGTTAACAGATGTAATGCATGACCAAGTAAGACGTTTAAAATCTTAGAAAACAAAGTCATTATAGACATCAGACAAGGTCATGCGTTAATAAAAAGGCATAACAAAAGATTTCAGGAAAAATCATAGTTCTTTTGTGGGATATTAGCTTTAACTGACAATAAACCATGCGAGCTATGACATGAAATTTTGTGTAACCCTCACACCAAAAAAGAGGGATTCTAATTGCAAAGGTATAACTCCATATCATTCATTTAGGCTATGTGGATTCACTAGCTAAGTCATTTAAGACAATCTACTGGGGCACGCAGTTTGGAACTAGAGATTGCTACTAGAAACTACCCTATTTGTGTAAAACCCGGAAACTAGTAGACTAAACTAGGACCTTACGTGAGGGTTTTGGAGTTTGACGTGAGGGTTAGAATCGTAAAATGACTTCCTGAACTTGGAATGAAGGTTTTAGGGGTTAGACTTCGAGGTACGACTCCCCAAGGACCACTCAAGGGGTCCTTGAGGAGGACCTGAAAAACAGCCCTAAAACACTCCCTAGGCAGTGACCCACGAAGGGCATCCACGAGCCGTGGATGGACCCACACCCCGTGGGAAGGGTTCGTGGGTCAAGGCCTTGCTTCCCCTGTTTTTATTAGCCCCAGTACCCATCCACGAAGGACCAGTACGGTCCGTGGACCCACCGACGGTCCGTGGGTTGGGGTCTCGTGGGTGGGGGAAGTTTTGAAGTCAATTGTTTTAAGTTGGGGGATTAGGGGAAGGTTCTAGAAATAGTTAGTTATTAAGTAGGGACATTTTATTAGTAATTAGTCCACCTTTATAAAGTTAAAAGATCCTTAATTAGATGATTCCAAATCATTATTTTAGATTCACAAAAGAGACCCAATTCCCTCCAAAAGTCCTCTCTCTAGAAAGTGAAGAAGAATAAGAAGAGAAGGAAGCTAGGTCAAATTCCTCCATTGTTGCAAGCTATTGTGAGGGCTTTGAATCAAGGTATGTTAGCTTATTCATCTATGGATACTTCCATCCATAGAGCCCCCTAGATTTTCCCCAATTGTGAAGAAAATCCCCAATTCTAGCTACGGTTTCTTCCTATATTGTGGGTAGTGTTGAATATGATTCCAATTGAGTGTATAATACTTGTTTATGATTATTTTAGAATTGAATCATGTTATATTGAGATATTACATGTTTTTCATGGTTAACCCTAGTCTAATTGATGAAATTAAGTGATGTGGGTTTATGCCTTGTGAAGTGAAATTGAGGATTCAAAGGTGACCTTCTAGAATTGATGACATGTATAGTAATTGTTCAAGAATAGAAGTATGTGAACATGAATTGAATTAGAAAAATGTACATATGATGGATCTTGACTAGTAATGAATGAGGTAGAACCTTTATGATGAATTATGACTAGAATTTCTTAAAGAAGAAGCTTATGACTAGTATGTCTTGTGATCTAGACTTGTATGATGATTGTAAGTAAATCTTTTAGAATCGGGCTTGAATTCATGAATGTTGATCACTAGGGCTTTTAGAGTAAGTCTAATTTGATGAGTTAGCTTGCATAAAATTGGTATACTAATGGCTAGAGTTGTTGTGGAAGGCTTTTACCCACATGACCTACCTAGTACTATATGAATGCATGTATGTAGAATGTGAAATGTCTTCTCACATAGAATGGTTCTTGATTTGAAAGGTTAATCACATAAAATGAATCAAAACATGTTAGACTAGAATAGCTTGAAGATGTGACCTAAGATCCCTTCATGTATAGCTTGACTTGGTAAGACAAGATCAAGCTTGGTAGCTTGAGTTAGGAGTTCTCATAGTAGCTTAAGATTGAGGATCCATACTCTCCTAAGGATAGCTTGACTAGCATTATGGAATGATTTCATGGTAGCTTGAGATAGTAGATCTCATGGTAGCCTAGGATTGAGGAATTACACTCTCCTAAGGGTAGCTTGAACTTGCATCATAGGATGCCTTCATGGTAGCTTGACTTGGTTAGGCCAAGACAATTTCATGGTAGCTTAGGATTCAGAAATCATACTCTCCTAAGGGTATCTTGCACTAGCATCATATAATGCTTGCATGGTAGCTAGGATGGAACATCGTACCCTTCCTTGTATAGCTTGGACTTGAATGGTAATGTATTTTTCCATGATAGCTTGGTCTAGCCTATTAGGGTGCTATACCTTGGTAGCCTTGAATTGATAAATAGAATTCATTCATGTGTATTGACTTGCCTTGTACTAAATAGGAAAGTACCCTAAATGAATGTGGCAAATAGTATAGAGGGACTTGTCCCCAATCTAGTAAGTATGTATGATGGCCTAAAGTGGTACTTAGTGTGAATGGTAGTATGGGATGCCATTCATGCATTGCACAAGTATGACTTGAAGCTACTTATGAAGTGTTCTCTTATATGATGTATGGTTAGCTTGGAGTGTGGCCTTCCATGATATGTTAACTAAAGGTTGTAGTTTACTTGTCTATATGAAGTAGGTCAAGAATGAGACCAATGGATGGTAAGTATGAATATGATAACTCCAAGATCATGCTTAGTGTGGATGGTATTATGGGATTCCATTCATGCATTGCACAAGTGTCTTTTGAGGTTACTTAGGAGTGTAGTGCTCATATGATATGAAGGTCTAAGTGTAGACTATGCCATGAATATGATGTATCTCCTATGCTCAAGAATTAGGTCTTATGTTGACTTATGCTTATATGATGCTTATGTTGGAGATATGCTTATGACTATGTTATTGTCTCTTATGCTTATGTCTCATGTTTACTAACCATTTTTGATATGATCTTATGATGTCATGCTACCTAACATATTTAGTACATTTTGTACTAATGCATACTCTTGCCTACATTCTTATCAAATGTAGGGTTTGGTGATATTTAGTTCCATTTTGGAGGCTAGGTTTCTAAGAAGCAAAGGAGTTGAAGATTTGGTGAGTCGTCATAGCTTTGAGGATGTGATCACCATTCCCTTTATGTCATTTTATTTATGTTTTAGGCTTCTGTATGGGCTGCATCCCAAAGTTTAATTCAACTCAAGTTTAGATGGTTTGAGACAAAAGTGTAGTAAGACTTCGGTTTGCATTTTATAAAGACTTCGATTGTATGGATAAAGTGTTAAAATTTCCGTACTTTTCTATTATCTTATGTTATGATATTCTAAGGGCTTGTATGAGACCCCCTTCGGGGTCAAGTACACCATGTTACATCTAGGGTGTACCCCTGGATCGTGACAAAATAAAACCATATATTTCAGATTTCGATGCCATACGGACTACTGTTTTGGGGAAAGAAATTTCATTTCCTTTTAATAAAACTCTCTCAAAAGATGAAAGTAGATTTTTAAATAAGAAAACAGCTTTCAAAATAAATCTGATTTCTCAACAAATTGACTTTCTTAAAGAAGAAATAAAAATCAAGAAAATTGAGCAAATTTTAAAAACCCCGGAGATGATTACTAAGATTGCTAATCTCCAAAAAACCTTTGAGCAAGAAATTTGCTCTGATTTTCCTAACGCCTTTTGGGATAGAAAAACCCATACGGTTGATCTTCCTTATATTGATGAATTCAATGAAAAGGCCATTTCTACAAAAGCTAGGCCCATTGAAATGAATAATGAATTAATGGAATTCTGTAAAAAGGAGATCAATACTCTTCTATCTAATAAAATCATTAGACCCTCCAAATCTCCTTGGAGCTGTTCGGCCTTTTATGTTAACAATGAAGCTGAAAAGGAGAGAGGAGCTCCTAGACTTGTTATTAATTATAAACCTTTAAACAAAGTTTTAAATTGGATAAGATATCCTATTCCTAACAAAAGGGATCTTTTTAAAAGAACTTTCAAAGCTAATGTGTATAGTAAGTTCGATATGAAATCGGGCTTTTGGCA
>JAJONR010012630.1:0-14075 GCA_029582245.1 Solanum etuberosum | reverse complement strand
AACCAATGAAGGAGGCTTTGAATCATCCTGGATGGTTTGATGAAATACATGCCTTAGAGGAAAATCGCACGTGGAATTTGGTGGATTTACCCGAGGGAAAGAAATCAGTCAGATGTAAGTGGGTCTTCACAGTTAAAGTTAATCTAGATGGGTCTGTAGGAAGACTTAAGGCCAGACTGGTGGCCAAAGGGTATGCTCAGACGTATGGAGTAGATTATTCAAACACATTCTCTCCGATTGCCAAACTTTATGTCTGCTTGTTCATTTCTCTAGCTGCTTCTAAGAATTGGCTTTTACATCAGTTGGTTATTAAGAATGCATTTCTTCATGGTGATCTTCAAGAAGAAGTGTACATGGAGCAACCGCCCGGTTTTGTTGCTTAGGGGGAGTATGGGAAAGTTTGTCATTTGAAGAAGTCATTGTATGGCTTGAAACAGAGTCTTCGGCCTTGGTTTGGCAAGTTCAATGAGGTAGTACATGATTTTGGGATGACAATGAGCAAATGTGATCACTCAGTCTTCTACCGGCAATCAACAGCTGACAATATCCTATATGTTGATGACATTGGCATCACAGGAAGTGATTATGTGAGTATCTCTTCCCTCAAGTCTTTCTTGCAAAATAGGTTTCATACAAAAGACCAAGTCAGTTGAAATACTTTTTGGGTGTAGAAGTAAACAGAAGCAAGAAGGGAATTTTTTTGTCTCAAAGAAAGTATATTTTTGACTTGCTTGCAGTTACCGGAAAGTTGGCAGCCAAACCTTGGAGTACTCCAATGGTTCCAAATTTGAATAAAGATGATAGTGATCCTTTTGATGATCCAGAGAGATATAGAAGGTTGGTTGGCAAGTTAAACTACTTTACTGTGACTCGTCTAGATATCGCATTTGCGGTAAGTGTTGTTAGCCAATTCATGTTCGTACCTACGGTCAAACATTGGGAAGCTTTGGAACAGATCCTATGTTACTTGAAAGGATCTCCTGGACTTGGCATACTGTATAGCAATCACGATCATACTCGTGTGGAGTGGTTAGTAGATACTGACTGGGTTGGATCCAAAATTAATAGAAGATCTACTATGGGCTATTGTGTCTTTGTTGGAGGGAACCTAGTGTCATGGAGGAGTAAGAAGCAAGGTGTTGTATCTCGATCTAGTGCAAAATCCGAATATATAGAGCTATGTCACAGTCTACATGTGAGATTATGTGGATACATCATCTTTTAACTGAAACTGGGTTGAAGCATCCTACACCTTCAAAACTCTGGTGTGATAATCAAGCTGCTCTTCATATTGCCTCAAATCTGGTGTATCATGAAATAACTAAATATATTGAGGTTGATTTCCCTTTTATTCGTGAGAAGATTCAAGAAAGCCTGATTTCCACGGGCTACGTGAAGATTGGAAAACAACTAGCTGATTTGTTCACAAAAGCATTGAATGAAACTAGAATTGATTACCTTTGTAACAAGTTGGGCATGATCAATATCTATGCTCCAGCTTGAGGGGGGAGTGTTACAGTATCTGAATATTAATGTATATAGATAATATATATAACTGATTTTTAGGGATTTGAATATTTAGTTACCATAGATAGTTTATTCTCTTAATGTATTTATATCTTTGTTCTCCTTGTGTAATAGTGAAGTTATTCTCCATTCCTTATGAATGGTAAAGGGGAATAGCGGGGAAACCTGACCACGTGCTGCAGGCGTTAATCATTTTAACAAAGAAAGGAAAAACTAGAAGGAAGCTTCTATTGGAAAGCTGAATGACACCTAAAATCATTCTCCAATTCTTTCTGTTGATGGAGATTCGTTAATATCAGAGCAAGGGGGGGGCAGAGGGTGACTTGTTGATTGAGTTCTTCCTTTCCTTTCTATTTGGGAAGGTTGAAAAAGCTATTTACTAACCCCCCCCCCCCACCCCCACCCCCCACCCACCACACACACACATTTTCTAACCAAACAAGGGAAATATAGCATAAGCCATCCCTTTTCACTTTCCTCTGTGCTCTTACAACCCCTCTTTGCTTGAACCAAAAATAGCAGTAATCTAGGTGCACTCAATTGTGATTACACCATGGACCTAGATTCAGAGATTCAGCTGATATATATTATTATGTTGGATTAGTTTCATTTGTCCCATGTTTGCACAAATAGTGGGCATATACTATTTTTTTTGTTAAACATGGAGTTGCTATTATTGCTGATATTTTTTCCAAGTATGTGATTCCATCCAACTGCTAGTCGCAATGTCAATTCCTCATTTTGTATTGTATATTGATCCAAGGAAATCACGTGAGATCTTTTGCATTGTTGCAGGTGTACATATGGAATCGCCGAGGTTCAAAGCCTATTGAAACCTTGTGTGGCCATTCAATGACTGTGAACTGTGTGAGCTGGAATCCTAAAAGGCCTCAAATGCTAGCTTCAGCAAGTGATGATCAAACTATCCGCATATGGGGCCCTGATGTTCAAAGTAAATAGTAACGAGTAAGCTGGTGTATGCAGATGGATTTTTCTCATTTGCGAGTTCCATTTGCCATGTAAATCTGTTTCTTTCTTCAAATTTTGGCATGTCTATTCCCCCTGTAAATTGGCATTGTTTCCTTCAATAGGGTAGCTAGAAAATAATTTTGGCTCCTCGTGTTTGTACAACGCCAACGGAGTGGAGTGTAAGTAAAACTTTTTTCCTAAAGTTTGATTGAAATTATTAAATGAAAGTAAAACTTTCTTATCTCAAAGGTAGTGTCATTGCCTTGTCATTTTAGGCCACAATGATAATGTAAGTAGAATGAAAGGTCTATTGCTGGTCTTTTTTTTCTTAAAAGTTGAACCAAAGTATTGGATTATGTTGGCCGGGTTGGGTTATGACCCATTTTTGCAAACATAAAACATATTGCAACAGTAAGTTATTAGTTTATGAAGCTATTTTAGATATATCTTGAATAAGGAGACGAGATGCTTTTTAGGGAGAAGAATCTCTTAATTTACAAACACCTGAATCTTTTATCTATTTATTTAAAAGGAAAAAAGGTAAAAATTATATATATCCAATAAAATTGTTACTTTTTTTAGTCTGTTCGAGATAATAACGGACAAACACGAAACGTTGAGATTAGGTAAGAGTTTTGATTTTTGCAGCAATTTAAAACAACAAAAATTCTGTATCATATTATTTAATTCAAGCAAAAAATCATCATTGCTGACAAAAGGTAATGTGCCATACGTGATATACATAAAAATGAAGAAGTTGACCAGTCAAATAAACGTTTTATTTTTTATAAAAAAAAAGAAAAGGAATACTATCAAAGATGGGGGTTGAGTTTGAAAGGAATATTATGAATTGACTAATGGCTATAAATTAACAGATAAAAAAACGAAGATGGTGTCAGAAGGAAATTAAATTATGGATTTTTCTCTTTTTATATGCGGAATAAACAAGTCAGTTAGAAAGTCGAATTAGTAATTCACAAGTGAATGTCGAGATTGGTCGAGTGGTCTAATAAAATTATACGTATCTATGAATTCAACGAGATCAAATTTAGGGAAATAGTTGAATTTGTCAACCGTATAAAAAAAGAATAGTTTTGAATGTCGAGAATGAAAATGTAAGAATCAATATAGTAATACAAACTATTATAAAAAGGAGATCTTGTTAAGCGTAATGAATATCTCCTGAGAGATTATCTCAACCAAGAAATAATAGAGTTTAACATCATGTATATATTGATAGTGTACAAAAATGTTTATCACTATCAAATTATTTGAAAAATAAGACAGACAACTTGTTATAACACGATCAAATTATAGTACCTTAGCATTTACTTATGAGTTAATAAGAAAATAGCAAAGGTGATTTTAGGGAGAATGAAACTTGTAGTGTTTATCAACAGCAAGGGATACATCCCAAGTGCAACAAAGTCCTTTGGGAATAATGACAAGATCCCCTGCTCCAAACTCCACTGGTGACATCTCTGTTGTGTTCTTTGGATACACTTTCACTTTTCCTCTTAGCAAATAACATGTTTCTTCTGCATCAAATTTTAATTGGTATTTCCCTGGTGAACAAGCCCATCTGTTTAAACACACAAAAAAATAACTCATGATTGATCATCCTTTTGTTTAATCAAACATGTACAACAATAACATACCAGTGTAATCCCATATATGAAGTCTGAGAAGGTTAGAGTTTCAAAGAAGTTTGAAAAGGAAATATATACAGAAATGAAAGTAGTAACAATAATGATATAATGTGAAATGGAAAATAGTACACAACATTTAGAAGAAAGTATAGTAACAACAACAAAATTAATAATGCGATAATCGAAGCAGAAACAAATACAAGTGATAATCGAATGGTACTCACTTTGGCCAAGATTTTATGCCCAATTCAGAGAGTTGGGATTCTGAAGGGTTGTTCTGGACAATGATTCTTAGATTTGAAGATGAACAAGAGTCTAAATTGGATTGAGCATCCATGAAGAAGAAGAAAAAAAAAGATATATAGAAGAAAAGAAAATTTTATGAAGAGTAGTTAGAATGACCCTTTAGAACACTAAAAGAAGAATCTTTTACTAGGAAGCTATTGGGTTTGTTCTGTGTGAGACTATTGAACTTATATATATATATATATATATATATGTTGGATTTTAAAAGGTGTGAATGGAAAATAAAGGGTTGTGATTTTTCTGAAGAGTAGCGACTTTTATGAATAGTTGCGACTTTTCTGAAGAGTTGTATATATATATATAAATGTTGGATTTTAAAAGGTGTGAATGGAAAATAAAGGGTTGTGATTTTTCTGAAGAGTAGCGACTTTTATGAATAGTTGTGACTTTTCTGAAGAGTTGTGACTTTTCTGTAAGGTTGTGACTTTTCTAAACAGTTGTGACTTTTATAAAAAATTGCGACTTTTCTGTAAGGTTGTGACTTTTACGAAGGGTTATGCCTTTCGACTTTTCCAAAGGATTGTGAACATTCCGATAAGACACAATAAGCATCAGCTCACACTACTCTGTGTTGTAGAGAAGTTTCCTCTTATTTTTAAATAACAAATAACAAATTTTCTGAACTTCAGAACTTCTTCTTCTCCACAAACAAATTCTAGTGTACAAACTGACGTTGAGTAGTTCGCTGGCATCGTGATTTTAGTACCGATACATCGGTGAGTAAGATCGTTTTATTCTGAAAATTATGGTGAAGGAAATTAAATTATGGAAACTCACAAATGAACGTCGAGATTAGTCGAGTGGTCTAATGAAATTATACGTATTTATGAATTGAACGAGTTTCAATTTAGGGAAATAATTGAATTTGTCAATAAAGTAAAAAAAAATAGTTTTGAATGTTGAGAATGAAAATGTAAGGATCAATATAGTAATATAAACTATTATAAAAAGGAGATCTTGTTAAGCGCAATATAAACTATTATAAAAAGGAGATCTTGTTAAACGCAATGAATATCTCCTAAGAGATTACAATTATAAGTAAAATTATCTCAACCAATAAATAATAGAGTTTAACATCATGTATACATTGAGAGTGTACAAAAATGTTTATCACTATCAGATTATATGAAAATTAAGACAGACAACTTGTTATAACACGATAAAATTATAGTACCTTAGGATTTACTTATGAGTTTATAATACTAATAGCAAAGGTGATTTTAGGAAGAATGAAATTTGTAGTATTTATCAACAGCAAGGGTTACATCCCAAGTGCAACAAAGTCCTTTGGGAATAATGACAAGATCCCCTGCTCCAAACTCCACTGGTGACATCTCTATTGTGTTCTTTGGATACACTTTCACTTTTCCTCTTAGCAAATAACATGTTTCTTCTGCATCAAATTTTAATTTGTATTTTCCTGGTATACAAGCCCATCTGTTTAAACACAACACATATGATGAAGTTTGAGAAGGTTAGAGCGTACACAGACTTAAAAAACATTTCAAAGCAGTTTGAAAAAGGAAATACAGAAATGAAAATAGTAACAACATTGAAATAATGCAAAATGAAAAATAATACACAACATACAAAACAACATAATTAATAATGCGATAATTGAAGCAGAAACAAAAACAAGTGATAACTAATTTGTACTCACTTTGGCCAAGATTTTATGCCCAATTCAGAGAGTTGGGCTTCTGAAGGGTTGTTCTGGACAACGATTCTTAGATTTGATGATGAACACGAGTCTGAGTTGGATTGAGCATCCATGAAGAAGAAGAAAAAGAAAAAAAAAGATATATAGAAGAAAAGAAAGGAAGAATATTTTACTAGGAAGCTTTTGGGTTTGTTGTGTCTGAGATCGGGCTTATATATACACTTTGTTTGATTTTACGAGGTGTGAATGAAAAATAAATTGTATTTTTATAAAGACACTAAGAGAAAAGATGTGATTTGAATAACATCTTTTCACATCTAAATTATGTATCATATTTATTAAATTTATAAAAATAATAATTCATTATACATAAAGTACAATGTATGTGCATGATTCATTGTAATATTTCTTTTTTGTTAAATGGTTCATTGTAAAATAAATTTAAGAATTTAATGATTCATTGTAAAAATAAATTCATTATACATAATGTTCATTATTTCTTAATAATATAATATTATTCATTGTATCTTTACTAAAAACATTCAATGTATGATTGTGAGAGAATAAACTATATAAACAACATAGGAAATTTTTTGAAACCATATCAAAAAATGACTTCTCATTTAAAAGATGTCACAAAATCAACAACTACAAATTAAATACGTAAAACATTATGTGAGTACAAAAGAGATCATTCCACATGCACTCAAAAAGATTTGGAGTCGTAGCAACCGGAACTTTTGGATGCACTAAGAAAAGTTAGAGATGAGCTTCAACTAGATTTAAATTTTAACCAAAAACAAAACACAATAGAATCATATTTCACCAAATTGTCTTAGAAATATATTTGTTCTTTTAAAGAATTATTAATTTATAATATTAATGGGACCATATATTTATATAGGGGTCTTATGAAAATATATTATCTTGTTATCTCATTGAAGTGTGTGTTTTTTTTCATTGGCCCAAGTCAGGATCGGAAAAAAATATTATCTTGGAGATTAT
The DNA here is from genome assembly GCA_029582245.1 of Solanum etuberosum. Taxonomy (NCBI): domain Eukaryota; kingdom Viridiplantae; phylum Streptophyta; class Magnoliopsida; order Solanales; family Solanaceae; genus Solanum; species Solanum etuberosum. The sequence continues at coordinate 6,959 of JAJONR010012630.1, read as the reverse complement.
TAATTTACCGAGTATTAATTTAGTGAGGTTTTATTGTATATCCATTTTATCACAAGAGAAAGTAATCCATAATCTCGGGTGTAGTGATGAAATTAAATTCACACAAGTACAACAAGCTTAAGGAATTTAATTTTTTTACTGATTAGTTTTTCTAGAACACATTTGATCTGGCCACTAAAATCCTTTGATTTTCCACTCACTTATTGAGATTAAAGTCCTTCAAACTCTCTACTCAATTTGTTACTCGGGTTGAAAAATATAGAAACTTCACTGAGTAAATTCATTCATTTGTATTGAGTTTGAAAAATATAAAAACTTCACTGTGTAAGTCTAGTCATTTTTATTCGATTCGAAGAATATAAAATTTCACCGTTTACTTTTAAAAAAAAAATACAATCGATGCATGGAAATATTCAGATTTCCTTTGCAAGAACTATAATCTCAACGACTTGGAAAATGACTAGTATAACATCTTCAGTGTTTATACAACTTCTGAAAAGTTATGGTACGTTCTTGCAGAAGAAATACAAAACTGAAGATGCTAGATTGAAGAAATTTGTGGCTGTAAAATTTCTGGACATTAAAATGGTCGACCGAAAAATTGTTATGTCTCAAGTCTAAGAACTACAAGTTATTGGTCATGATCAACTTTCAGAAACTATGAATATAAATGAAACGTTTCAAGTAGTACCGTTTATTGAGAAGTTGCCTCCTTAATGGAAATACTTTGAGAATTACTTGAAGCACAAACAGAAGGAAATAACTCTCGAAGATCTTATTATTTGTCTAAATTATTGAGTGTGTGAATAACAGACCTAAACTAACATATCTCAATAATGACTGGACCAAATGCATGTATACACACACTGAGGCTTGTCTGGCCCAAATTTTTCATTCACATAGTTTTCTTTGCTCACACATTTTTTTTTCCACGTGTTAATCCTTGTGATAATATTTTATTTTAAAAAGAGAGAATATAATATACATAATCATATATTACTTGAGGTGTGTTTCTCAAACTCATGAGGGATAGTTTAATAATAACCTTTTTTTAATTGAAAGGTTAATTGATAATTTTTACCTTTAATAATAATAATGAAGAGGATTAAAAGGTGTGGACCAAGCCTATTCTCTTATTCTTGTTACTGAGCACGTTTTGCCTGAGGAGTAGAAAGTAGAGTTATTATTTGGGAATAGATCACTAGTCCCATTCAACAGTAATCCTTCGTCATTTCCAATTTCTTAGTCGATAGGCGAACCATTGAGTCTTGGTTCATATTCTATACCCCAAAAAGTGAAATATTAACCCTTAAATGGCCAATTACTTTCATATCCCTTTTTATTTTAAAATGACATGTATTTATTTTTATTCACACGCTGACTTCTTGCTGATGTCAGCACCCACCCTTTTTTTCCTCTATGATACCATCATAGTATATTACAGTATATGGATATACTCTGATGATATCAAAGAATAACTGAATAGTGTCTTTATTGAAGGACTGTTTCTTCTTCCTTGATACCATCAAAGTATAATATACTCTGGTGATATCAATGAGTAACTGAACAATATTTTCATTGAGGTTTGCTTCAGTCCTTCGATAAGATTACTCAAACATCCATGATATCATTACGATATCTCTACATACTGTTGTGGTATCATTGAGGTATGTTTCAATTCATCAATATTTTAATTTAAAAACAGTTTAAAATAGAGTCATCATTTAGATACAATTTTTTAAAAATTTGCAAAAAAGAGAAAAAAAATATAAAATATATTTTCTACTAATTTAGAGTTTAATAAATAAGATTGTGACTTTAATATTTTTTTCTTAATTGTTCTTAAAAAAAAAGAGCCCAAATTCTATATGATACCGATAGGGTATCAATATACCGACAGAGTATCACAGATGATTAAACTCAGTTCTATATGATACAAATATGGTATCAATATACTGTTGGGGTATCACAAATAATTAGTTCATAGTAGTGATGTTGATGCCATGTTGACATCATGCGCGAAATAAGAAAAGAAAAAATGGGGTAAGTGAGTAAATAATTTGGGCCATAAATCCATTAATGATAAATAGTTTGGATTGGGTCTAATTTAGATAAATAGTTCACAATTGACTCTATTTTTATGTAGTTTTCCCTTTTTTTTTCTCAACCTTTTAACGGAAGGCAACAACCTCTTAGAAGAATTTTGGGGGAGTTCACGACTTAGAAGCAATTCCAAGCTTTAAATTGTTGCCACTTTTAACTAGAAAGAAGAGAAGACAACCATTATGATTGAGTAATGATATTAAGAAAAAAAATGATTAAGTAATGATGGGATAATGATTAGAGAAATATATGGCTATGGTAAAGATCCTAAGTGGAAATTTTTTTACAATGGTAGAGGCACAACCAACAATAGTTGTGTGACCCTCCATTAATTAGTTGACACTTAATGGATCTACTTCTTTACCTTTTTACCATCTCTCCTACACATCCCTCTTTTCTTTCATTTTCTTATTTTTTTTACTCCTAATAAATATTTTTACTCCATTTTCTTAAGATGTTGATATATTGAATAAAAATATTAATAAATACCTTTTTTATCACAATAACTAAAAAGGTTTTTAAGACTGAGAATTAAAAATACTCATATCATTCAATATTTTTAATAATATCAAATTAACTCAAAAATATGTAGTGTTTTCTCAATTACTAGCATCTAAAAAAAACAAATTATTTCAAATTTAGTTTTTCATATTTTTTTAATTATGTTTTAGTTCATATATTTATAGTCATTTTATTAATAGAGATTATCAGTTATTTTTCTTAATTTTAGTTATAATTTTTTTAAATACTTAATAGAAAAACGTTGGAAAATATATATTATAAGTGAATGTAATTAAAGATACGAAAAATAAATTCTAATAATATTAAGGCTGAATGATATTATTATTATTATAATATAATGAGTAGTTAATTTAAAATTATATGGAACCGATTGATTCTTGAAGACTAAATTAAGCATTGTAAGTTTTAATTCAAAAGACTTAAATTTCGCTTTGTGACCTACCTCACCTGTATAAAAATTTTAAAAATGTTTATAAGTCCGTCACTCCCTGTCTTGTTCTACCCCATTGTCATTTTTATTTTTAAATATGGTTATGGTGAAAGAAAAAGTATGTATAATCTTATCTAATCAATTTATATGCTAAAGTAAATTAATATGCTAAAGTAAATTAGTTTGTATTTAGTTAATTTGATTTTATTAAATATATTGAAAAATAAGTTTATTTTTAATGTTAACAATTTATAAGTGTTAAAGTGAGTTTAACAGAAAATGTACTTATCTATATTTTTTAAAATCAAATGTATTAATTATTTAATTATGTTTTGAGAATTAAATATTTACTAGGAGTAAAAAAATAAGAAAATAAAAGAAAAGAGAGGTGAGTAGGAGAGAGATGGTAAAGAGGTAAAGAAGTAAAGAAGTGGACTCATTATCCAAGTGTCAACTAATCAATGGAGGGTCATACAACTATTATTGGTCGTGCCTCTACCATTATAAATTTTTTCCTAAGTGCAGAAGTGTAACTAGTGGTTTTATTAATTAATACTAGAAACAAATTTTGGACAATATTTGAAGACTTTATTCTGGCAATTTATTCTTTCCTGAAGATATCATGTTTAATCAGTGATGCTGGGATATATTTTTTTAATAATTTATTTTATCTTTAATTTATAGTTTAAGATGTCAGATATTAAGTTTTAGTTTTAAACTTGAAGGTTATGGATATAGAGACTTGATCCGACTAGCGTAATTGATATCATTAATCAATATTTTTATATAGATTAATGCCACTGAAGGCTGTTTGTAGGGGTGTATAAAATCGAACCGAAAATTGAGTCAAATCAGAAAAAAAATCTGACTAGTGGTTTGGTTTGACTTGGTTTGATATTGAAAAAAAAAACCCGACTATATTTGGATTGGTTTGGATTTAACTAAAAAAAACAACTCGAGACCAAACCAACCCGACATTATATATATAATTTTAAAATTTTATTTTATACGTAAAAATATATACTTTGATATAATTTTTAAATATTTTTTATACTTTTTCATAATTTTTATCTTTTAATATATTATTTCATGTTTGAAAGTTAGAATTCTTAATGGTCCAATAAAGATTATAGTCCATAGATGTTGGTAATTATAATAAAGTTTAAATCAGAATCAAATAATACTAATGCAAAAAGAAATTCAATTCAACACTAAGAATGACAATAATATTGAATATTTGTTCTTTAGTTTTACATAGGTTTAGACAATTAAAATACATAATCTAATTTTAATTTCCCTTAATATTTAGTCATGTAACTAATACTTATCAAACTTATTTTAGCATGATTTAGTACTTTTAAATTATGATCATTTTCATTATGACTTATTAATTTGCAATATTTGTTTTACGCGATTTCATTATTATTTTTTTGTTGGATATTTTAGTGTCATTAATCATATCATATTTTGTGTTATTTTCTTAAGAAACACCTTAGATAGTTGTATTTTGGTAGGACTGAAGAAATATTCGAAGTACAAGTAAATTATATGTTTGTATGAATACTTTATCGGAAAAATCCAAAAAACCTCGAAAATTTGAAAAATTTGAAAAAACCCGAGGTTGAAAAACCCGAGTTTTATTGGTTTGGTTTGGTTTGTAAATTTAAAAATCCGACACAAATGGTTTGGTTTGATATTTGAAAACCCCGAACCAACCCGGCCATGTACACCCCTAGCTGTTTGGTGTTGTACGCGTGCAAGGTTGTGTGATTTGTCATTAGCTAAGTAAGTGAAACTTTAAGCTTTAGCGTTTGTTTTTCAAATCTGCTTTGAAAATATGTTTTATATTTCTGGTCCATGTGTTGGGACAAACATGTGTTTGGCAGAATCGATGGTCTTTGATTAACCGTAGATATGCTATTTTGTGAAGAATACTGAATATTCTTTAGGATAAATAATGAAAAAAGTCCCTCTCCGATAATATTATAAGTTATATGTGGTGTAATGTTGGATATCCTTCTTCATTATCGTGATAAAGTTACTAGGGGAATACATAGCTGCCTTAATATGTTAGGGGCATACCTATGTTGTCGTAATATATTAGGGGCCTTGTACATGCTATCGTAGTATACTTTGGGACATTATATATCCTGAGTGGACTTGTCGGGGTGCTGGGACGATCTCCTTCACTGTCGTTTATGACAAGCTTTGAGTGTGGATTGAGTTTGAGACATTTAGTGTACTTTTTGAACATTTTTTTGAACTTATTGATCATTATATTACGAAATATATTCTTGTGCTTATCATTATGTGTTTGTTGTGTAGACGTTTTTTCTAACACTTGTTCTAGGGGTATTAAAGTAGTGGACCAATGATCTTAGTGAATAAGTTATATTTATATACTCCCTCCTTACATGCATATCTATTCAGATATTGTTGTACAGGGTGAGACTATTGACTGACGAGTTTGTTCGCGTGGATTCTTTTCTTGGGATTTGCATGCCCGGCAGTTGAACTCAAGTAACTCTAATAGATGCTTCATTGTCTTATTGTGATATTTGGGCTAAAGATATATTATTTAAGTGACCCTTTCTTTTCATAAATTGATATACGATTTTGATTGGATAATTATTTCGTTTTAATGAGTTTTGGAGTTTGCACATATTCTATCTCAGTGCTTAAATAATTTGGGTAAGTATATGAATATTTGATTCGCCCGACAGGCAGGGCGGGCTTCAATGTGAAGCCCGCTAAAGCCAATGCTTTAGATTGATTTGGTTTTCTTCTTATAGACCTTAGATTGATAAGTCTCTTAATACTAATTTCTATTGCAAAACTCATGCAACAACAAATTGGGAGCTTAAATTCTTTTAAGGACAAACCTGAATCTATTTTTCCTAACAATCTAGACATTTAGAAACAAGACTTGTATAGACTGTGATTTCCAGATTCAATGTAATTTGTAATGTTATTTTGTTGTTGGTAAATTAAGAGTCTCAATCTCAAGTTTCAAGAACAACCTTTTACATTCCTTACATTTGAAACATGGAGAAAAAAAACAGACACCAAAACTCTTGGTATGTCAAAGGTATAGACTGCAGTTTGAAGGTACTCACATTTTAGCACAATTTCAACTTCATTTCTGTAATTTACATTTACATATTGAAAATGGCAACTCCAAAGACAGGGAGAAATTCAATGTTGGTGGCAGAATCTTTGAAACTACGGCCACAACCTTAGCAATTGCTGGCCAAAATTCACTCTTTCGAGCCATGTTTGATGACAATTGGAACCTGCATTCTGATTCTGCAATGTTGGTATAGCAAGAGTTAATGGGAAATGGAGGGAAGATGAAAAGAGGAATTGGAAAAGATTCTCTTATGCTTTAAGAAAAGACATTTCTCCCTCATTGATGGTGAAAAGAAAAATAGAAGTGTTTAAATAAAGAAACACTTCTATTAGTTGTTAAAAGGATTGGAAAGAGGGACCCCCCTCGTGCCGTCGTCGTCGTCGCTCGGCCTCGGCTTCGGATTGATCGAGAGATTATTTTTGGACAAAGTTTGTTTAATTATTTACTTAATTAATTAAAAAGCCAAAACGTTTCAATTATTTAGTTAATTAACCGAAACGTTCCGACCCGACTCGGATCCGCGCGACCCGTTTTATTTAAAACACTTTTCCGTTTTAATTTAAATTTCCCGCCGTTGGAGATGACTGTTCTGAAAGGTTGCAACTTTCAGGAACAACCATGACCGGTTTAAAGGTTGCAAACTTTCATAAATGGTCGTATGGTTTCTGAAAGGTTGCAACCTTTCGGAAACAGTTCCTCTTGCCTATAAATACCAGTGATTCTTCAGACTTTTTACTTACGAAAATTTCTGATTTCTTCTTCTTCTTCTGCACA
>JAJONR010012629.1:0-17584 GCA_029582245.1 Solanum etuberosum | reverse complement strand
TAAGACGCGAAGTATCAGGACGTTGAGCGATGTAACTGAAATCAGGACACGATTTATCGGATGTTTTGAGATGTACCAGATTCCCCCAATTTAAGATATTTTTGTAATTTAAAAATGAGTAAGGATCGAATGTAATTAGCTCTTAACACTATGAGATTTGTGTAAAATTCCCGCAAATTTATTATGATCTTGATCATTAAAGGTTGAGCTGATATGGAGATTTCAAATTCGAGTGTTAAAACATTTTTTTTAATAACAGATATTTTCTCTCCAATATAGAACTTTACAAAATAAATTTAAATTAATTCAATCTCAAAATACATATAGATTCGTAGTAATTAAAAAACAACACCAACAACAAGATAACATAGCAAATTATGACCGTAAATAACATATATAGTTGACTATAATATGTTCCTTTTAGCTCCATTTCAGAGTATGCGGCGCATCAAATATATTGTATGACAAATTGTCAATATATGGTACCACCATTAATAATATTCAATGACGGACTTCCATTTTTTGAAAAGAAAAAACTTTTATGTACTTACTTTAAGACCTAATATTTAAAAATTGTAAATCATAAATTAAAAGTTGAAATGCTACCTTTAAAGTGAATATGAATTTGAAGTTTATTTATTATCTTTTTCTTTTTTTTTTTAAAAAAAAGCAACTTAATTGTAAATTTTTTCTTTTATTTTTTAAAATTTTCTTATAGGTTACACAAATCTAGTCCATTATACAAAATTAATAGAGTAATATGTATATTTTATATCATTTTTATCTGAGCTTGTTTCTTCTAAAATCACTTCTAATTTTTAATAATAGTAGTTTTTTTATACAAATCGATGATATTTTTCTTTTGTTTTCTCCCTCTTTTTTTAGATTCATATTAGTTGTGTTCATTGTCATAACTTTTTAACATGTCATTAAAAAATGATAATATAAATTTATGGGTATTTTTTAATAGTTATTTGAACTTATGAATATAAATCATATTTCTCCTACAAAATAATATTTATTCTAAAAATTATGGCCAAACAAATGATAAACACTTTCATCAAAAATATTTTAAAATTTATTCCCAAACGCTAGCTAAGAATTTTTTTTTGGATCACAAATAATTTTTTGTTAATAAAAATAAAAATTTATATCTAAAATTAGACGGTGCCTTATAATCGAGATGAAATGAGAGTAGTTGTTTATGAGGGAGACGAGTCACGGAATATGTACTTCTATTGTATTGGCAAGTACAATTGAAGTTGAACATTTTGTTGGTGTTTGGACATGATATAAAAGTAGAATTTAACATGCTTCGACGTATAATTAGTGGTGGAGTCAGGAATTTATAATTAGTTGCGGAGTTAAAAATTTTACAAAGGGTGTCTAGAAATAGCACAACAAATTCAAAAAGTAGAACTAGTGAGATTCGAACACACTAGCACTTCCTCATTCCAAGGAGGTGAAATTACTGGGCTATAACCGCTTGTTATGTTAAGAGTGTCCGAAATATGTTAATTAATTATTTGGTATATTATTTTACTTTATGTAAATTTTTTCGACAAATAGTGTCCACCACGTGGCTACGCCACTGTAGTATTAATTTTACAGACAGCCGTCAAAATCTTAGCAATTGCTAAACAAATGGTAAAATATAAGTATTGGACTGTGTTTTGACAACACCGCCAGTAACTTAGAAATTGTGCAGAAGAAAGTCAGAAATTAAGCATAAGTCCAAAAAGAATACTACTGTTAACTGTAATTGAAACTGTGTAGAAGAAAGTAATCAGAAACTGTGTAGAAAAAATTGGAAAGTGGTCAAATCTTATTTATTATTTCAAGTAGTAAAGTAAAGACAAATATTAGTAACTATTTGCAACATTTGTACAAATAAGAAAGTATGAACACTGCTTAAAAGGTTTTTTTTTTTTTTTTCATGAAAACGGAAATCCGCAACTATTCTTTGGGTGCACACAGATAAAACTTTTGCTCCTATGTAATAGCTCACAAACCATATAGGAGAGGTAATCCGCACTAAGCAAGCCTGATATGACGAGCTCGACCCAGAAGGCAAATCCCTTACTTTCGCTGGCAAGGAGTTTCACCCCGAATAGTAAATTCATGTTGTAAAATATACTTTATCTTATTCATTTATTATTGATTTACTCCACTAAAAACAGAGTAATTTCCCTAGATAGTCATCCATGTTTGAGAAATTATCTAGTAATATCACTCATGTTTGTTTTAGGATTACAACATCACCCAACATTGCATATTTTCTTCAAAATATACTTGACACATAAAAAACATTATCTCTCTTCTATTGAGATGTCATGTCATATTTTTTTATTAAAAAAATTAACTTTTTAAAATAACTCATATGTTATATTCATTGAAAAAAATTTGGATTATTTATCATTTTTAGTTTTTTACTTTAGCACAGTAAGAGATAGACATTTTTTATTCTATTATTACATTTAACATTAATTATTTTTCTAAAACCATTTCTCAATTCATTTATTCATTAATTTCTTAAAGAATATGCAAAGTGCACGCTTTTAATGGAATGTCATATAATATTATTCTTTTTTAATACTTTTTTTTAAAAAAAAAATGGAAAATATAGTTTCTACTCCTTTAGTCCATCTTTACTTGTTCAGTATTAATTTGACATATCTCTTAAGGAATAATAAAGATAATTTTACTATATTAATCTTTGAAAATAATAAATTTTATATTTTAAAAAATGCATTGGCAAATGATTATAATTAATAATAATAGTAAATTAGGAATTAAGTAATAAATTATCACTTGATTTTCTAAAATAAACAAGTAACAAATGAATAATTATTTATAATGTAATGAATAAATAAAAATGGACCGAGGGAATAGTTGCTAGAAAAAAATCCGTAAAAAGAGTTAGTTGATATAATACTTTAGATTTTTTATGAGTACGTGAAAATTGTTCTCTAACATCACTTTTTTTTTCGTTCACTTTTACTTGTTTTTAGTGTTCACCTTGCGCATTCTATAAGAACTTAAAGAATGAATGATTTGAAAAATGATTTAGAATAAATAATTAGTGTTAATCATAATAACAAAAAATAAATATGAGTTTGTTTAAAAATATTCACTTTGTGTTATGTAAAAAAAAATTTACCGAGTATATCATATGGGTTGATTTAAAAAGTTAATATTTTTAATTATTAGTAAAAAGGGAACGGAAAAGGGCCAAAAATACTCCTATACTATTCGAAAATGTTTAAAAATACCCCTCTTCCACCTATTGGGCTAAAAATACCCCTCGATCAACCTTTTTGGTCCACTATTACCCTTTAAACTAACAGTCTTATATTTTTAATTATTATTATTAATAATAATTATGTGGCGTCTTTCTATTGACATCCAACCCATATTGACCTTCCTTGACCCAAACCCAATTAGATGATCATCAGAAATAAAAAAAGATTGAATCATCTCTCCCCCTTAAACCTTATATTACTATCAATTTTCTGTAGTTATAACATTGATGTGTAAAAACTTTTAAGCTCCCTGTACCATTATTTTAAAACATTGATGTGTATAAGTTAAAAGTAAGAGAAAATACTATCAAAATTTGATGTTTGAGAACGGTAAAGAAATTTTGTGCATCTGGAAAGAATTTTTTTTTGAATTTTACAGATTGATATTTTACATGGGCATTTATTGCTAGTTGTAATCATTTTACATTTTTAGTTGGCAAACATGTGAATGTTTCCAACTACAATAAAACATTACATTGAAAATCTGATTATTTTGGGTGAAATTGAACTTGAAATCCCTTAATAAGAAAAGAGGAAAAAGAAAAATAGGATATTAGGTTTAGGGGGGAAGAAGAGATGATTCAATCTTTTTTATTTCTAATGGATCTTTTAATTGGGTTTGAGTCAAGGAATGTCAATATGGGCGGGTGGGGTAGGAGAAAGTTTGGTAGGTTGGAATTAAACTTTATCCAATAGAAAGACGTCACGTAATAATTAATAATAATTAAAAAAAATAAGGCTGTTAGTTTAAAGGGTAATAGTGGACCAAAAAGATTGTCTGAAGGATATTTTTAGCCCAATAGGTGGATGAAGGGTATTTTTAAACATTTTCGAATAGTACAAGGGTATTTTTGACCCTTTTCCAAAAAGGGAATAATATGACATGACATTCATTAGGAGAGAGAAAGATGATTTTTTGTATGAAGTATATTTTGAGGAAAATATGTAAAGTTGAGTGATATTGTAGTTCTAAAACAAACAAAAATGATATTATTAGGTAATTTTCCAAACGTGAGTGGAATTACTCCTAAAAAAATATATTCTTACTTAAATAGTGAGAAAATTTTAAATTTTTCTATGTGCTGGCATTTTTTTTTTCTTATCAATTCAATTAAAATATTTATGAAATCAAATCGCGAATGTTTTCCAATTGTAAATTTTAATAGATATTTTAATAAGTGAAAATTGAATCATCATTGACGGTAGCACTCCTATTCTAGTTCCACTATATATTTATTTCTTTAGAGGAATAGTATATATAATATAGTTTGGTGAGTGGACAAGAAGAAGACAAATTAAACTCATATGAAGAGTTAGCTATGAATGGGGGGTTCCACTGCTTGCCATTTGGACAACAAATTAATTAAAGCAAAAGTTCCTTTAATTTGTCGACTTAATATACTTATAATTTGACAGCATATTCAGTTCACAATTGTCAAAAATTTACGTTTTTTACTTCTTTCTCTCCCACAAGTAACTCTTTTATTATCTTGGGAAAACTATCAAATATACTTTTAAAAGATATTCGATATACAATAATCTTTTCCTTTTAGGTTGATGATGAATAATAATATCAACTTAAAAAGAAAAAAAAAATCAAAATTCCTTTTAATATTTTAAAATAAAGTAAATTTCTTAATTTATGTGTCCAAGTTTAAAATATCAATAATTTTAAACAAAACAATGTACTTTCTTTGCCCTATTTTATGTGGAACTTTTTCTTAAAATTTGTCTAAAAAAGAATGTAATGTTTAATAATTATTTTAAATTAGAAATTTTAATAGTCTTTTCTTCTCTTAAATACCATGTCATATTAAATATTGTCACATAAAATAAAACGAAAAGTGTAAAAGTTTAATTGATATCTTCCCCCTACCATAATTTTCTTGTGAAAACTTTTAATTAATATTGACTCCTTTGCTATCTATTTTCTATTGCGGTTGGTAAAAGAATCATAAGTTTTGTAAAAGAGAACAAATGGCTTAAGACAAAAACAGACGTGATGGGCCTAAAACTATTCTCTTCTGAAAATCTGACTAGGAAATTAAATTTTAGCAGACACAGATAAGTCCGTCACACAGAAAAATAATTAAAAAGATAATAGCAGAAAGTAATTTTTCAATTTATATTTTTAAATATTTCTCAAAAAATGATATATATTTTTAAAAAATATTATTTACTCATTTAATTTGACCTATCTTTTTATAACGGCTCTAGTCGTACAATTTACTAACACCCAGAGAGAGGCTAGCTCAAAAAAAAAAAAAAAAAAGAATTCCTCGAGAGTCCAGAAATCTCATTCTTTATTAACATGAAAATATTCCCAAATATTTGATGCATCAAATTAAATTAATATAATATAATACATCACATACGGTATAACACATTATGAAACATGTAACAACCATCCAAACAAGTTCTTTTGAATCTGTACAGAATTTATTACAAAAATATAAAATATTAGAAAAATGATGTTAAATTATTCTTCCATATAAATCATGTATGTAATACTTTGAGAGAAAAAAACAAAAACAACAGAACCCATTTTATTATATTGTCCAGATAACTGCCATAGACATAAACCGAAAACCTAAATTCATACCTATTGGCTCATGTCAAGCTTTAATTCAAATTTTATATTTATCTTAAATAATTTAAATTAAATTTTAAATTTTGACTCGGCGAGGCAGCAACAGCAAGAGAATAAATGGGAGAAGAATATTTAGATTAAAGAGAGCCGAAAATAAAGGTTCATGTTGTAGTTGTCGCAGAAGAGGAATCCCGGCAGGCGGTGCTGATTTGACGGTAGGCCGCCAATGACGAGTTGTGGGGCGGCAACTCATGGTGTATCCCACGTCACTCGAACCTTCCTTGTCCCATGTTGTCACTCTTTTCTAGGTGGGAAAAAATAATTGATGTCACTAAAAATCTACATGTCTCGAATCGCCTTTGTTAGAGAGCGCTTTATTCCTAATATGAGACTTTTCAATACGAATTTAAATTTAATCGGGCAAACACCGGATGAATGAACAAAAAAAAATACTATTTGTGTCGAGAACACCAAGTGGAAAATTAAAAAATACTAGTTTGTGTCTAAAAAGAGAGGAAGTGTAGCAATATAGAGAGCGGCCAAAAGTAATACTAAAATCTAGAAAATATGATTCGTAAATTGTTATATAATAAGGAATAGAATATAACTTTATTGGATTTTTTGTTTAACCATTAACCAAAATCATTTTCGAGATCCTAACCAAAATCATAAAATGGATTACTCAATATATTTTTTTTTATAAAATCATTTATCCAATAACGCTATACAAATAAACCAATCATGTTTTTCTCGATTCGGCTTTTCAATTAAATAGATTTTTGCACATCCCAAAATTTAAGTATCCCGCTATCTTAAAATGTCACGTTTTTATAATTAAAAATAATTTACTTTTAATTTTAACCTTTTTAGTTAGCTTTTCACCTTGGAAATCCACCGTATAATTTTCAGCTAAAAAAATGTACCATAAATATGTTTCTAAATCATGTCTCAAGAGAGTTCGAGTAGTTGAAAAAATGAAAACTTTGTAAGATTCTTTGTGTTGTACTCCCCCATTTCAAATTAATTGAATTATTGAGATATTTTTCATTTTTCAAATTAACTTAATTGTTCAATTTTCAAGAATACTTTTAGAATGTTTTTCCTATTTTACCCTTCTAGTTAGTATTGAAATTAGTTATTGACTAATGTTTAGTTATTTTAATCATAAATTTGACAATAATTAAAAATGAAAAGTTATGTTTTAATCTTCTTTTCTTAAAGGGTGTGAAACACCTCAATAATTTAATTTAATTAATTTGAAATGGAGGAAGATCGATTTTTACGGAACTCCACCGTCCACACTAACAAATTTAATAGTTATATGAGCGCCTCCCTCCCGAGAAACCTAAAGTAATTATAGCACGCTTTCAGTTCTATATTAAAGAGTAATTAATTAAGTTGACTTGCACATTATTATGGAAAAAGAAGTATAACAACAACTACCAAATTGCAAATCAAGAAAGTCGTGTCCTTCACTGTGTGTTCGTTTTTTAATTAAAAAAATTAGAAGAACGATGTAATAAGTGGGTTGAATTGAATTACGTTTATTTATTAATTTATTAACAACAAGTTGGTTACTTGAAGTTTCCCACTTTCTTCCATTGCTGTTGATAGTAGTGCTTTCCATCTATCTCGTTATTATAATATAAAAATATCCCATCAGTCACTTTTATGTTTATAGTGCTTTGACGATGTAGCAAATAAAACCCATGTTTAAAGATACTTAAATCTTCTCTGTCCAATTACTTTTGAACATTGTGCATTTCACTCGATCAAATATCAAACAAAGTAATTTATGTTCTCCACTCTACTATTCTTAATAGAGTTATTTAAGTCCGTACATTACGTTCATTAAGCACAATACTTTTGTACAAGTCAAATACTGCTTCTTTTATTTGGTGGGGGCAACAGATTTTGTAGCCATTTTATTTTCCATTCCTTTAACTTCATAAGAAACAATAAGACAAACCGGCCATGTAGAAGTCATTTTCTTGATGCCTTCATGCATAGAAAAGGACGCAATTCAGACGCACTATAAACTTACAGGAAGCAATATGGCATATACTGATGACGAATAAACTAAAGATTACAACAATATTGTCATAGCAAAGTGTTGAATAGGGGGGTTTTCTTGATCAGTTTTACCAGGATTATGGCCATTTCATTCGTTCAGCTTGCAGACATCGACAAACTTTTGCACAGCATTGCGGTATTGAGTTCCCTGCAACAGCATCATGTAACAGTGAAACAAACAATCAGGCTTAGAGACCAATATACTCTTTATTGATGCATACATTGAGTCAATGCACTGATCTAATGTGAACATGAAATTTAGAACTCTAGGGGAGTGAAAACATTCTCCTAGTTTCTCAAAATAGAAATGTATCTTTATTGTTGTAATTAATGAAAACAGAAAGAAGAACATCCATGGTCTTTGAAAGCAGTTGCTGATGACAAAAGATATCCCTTTCTTCTCATTATTGAAATTTTTTATTAGCATAAGAACCTTTTCGGGGAGGGGTAGGAAGGGGAGCATCAGCGAAATCCCTTGTGGGCTTCTGGTTCTAGTTGGCGCCAGGTTCATAACTCTAGGGAGTATTACCTGCTCCTCTATTTTTCCTCCCAACTTAAATACTAGGGGCTTTGTCCACAGTACGATTTGAACCTGGGACATGCACCTAACTCACACATCAAGTGCCGCATCCTTAAGACTAAACCAAAGCTTAGGCCAGAAGAAAAAGCTATTCATTCCATTCTGAATCTACAGTTCTGTTTACCATGGACCAGTTATTTCACAACAGTCCCAAATATACTACCACCTAAGGTAGCAGTAATCACTGAAATAGATCAAACCCCGCGTACCTTGGAAGGTACTATTCAGCTTATAGCAGGAGATTGTGTGTACAGGGGAATGAGAAATGCAGTAAAAAGAAGATGCAGTGCTGATAGAGGATATGAAGTGTGGAAGCTGGAGCGAATTTTCATAAACCTCAGGTGGAGATGTGAGGGACTTGGCTTGAGTATTGTAGGAGCCTAGGAGGGGGCTGCAGGTTGAGAATACTTTTCTGTCTTCCTTTTCTATATTTTCTGGGAAGGGTGGGGGAGAAGGGGGAGCCACTGTTGAGGGCTTTAGCCTAGAGAGGGGCTGTTGACAAGCATCAAATCTACACTGATGTTAGGAGCCCAGGCAAAGCATCTTTTATAGTTTTATTGTTTCTGAAAGAAGTTCTCAATGTCTCTATTTTCCATGAAAATATCACCTGTTTTCACCACATAAAAAAGAACACGAAGAAATATAGAAGCTTTTAGTATTGTTGGCACAAGTAGACGCAGAAATCCAAATGACCACCCCCACAACTAAGATGAGGACATAGGAAAAAGGAAAATGGCAATGGCAATGGCATAGTAGCAGAGTGGTCTTTCTCAGGCTAAGTTCGGGACTCTGCTGTTCTGGTATATACTATATTAACATCATAGTGATAATGTGATATGGTAATAAACTTGAAGCAGATATTGAGCTGATAACCACACGCCAATATCAGATCCCACACTATGTCATCTTCTCACAACAATGAAATGGTCCCACATCGATGATTAATAAGATGGGTGGTATCTTTATAAGGCTTGGGAAATCCTCCTCCCTTTGAGCTAGCTTTTGGGGTGTGAGTTACATGCGAAACCTAATTTAACATGGTATCAAAGCAAGACCCATCTCACCCAATGTTGGGCTCCCAAATTAAATTGTCCACACTCCAAATGTCCAACCCTGGGTGTGAGGTGGGGGTTGAAGAATGAAAAAAGTCTCGCATTGATGGTTAATAAGATGGATGGTCTCCTTATAAGGCTTTGACAATCCACCTCCCTTTGAGCTAGCTTTTGAGGTGTGAGTTAGGCCCAAATTCTAATTTAACAAGTAATGAGATACAATGGTGACTAAATAAAATCTACCTAAAGAAGGCCTTTCATGGAAAATTAATGATATTTAGTAATTTCCTTTTATCTTCGTAAAATTCTGACGAGGGTGGTGATAGGGCCAGCTAGTACATGCGCACTCAGTCAATCCATCAAGCAGCCTGCTACAACCAAGGCCCAGTAAATGGACACCCACTTATTATTCGAGCTAGGATCCAAACGTGAGATCTATGAGTTTTTATTCCTATACCTCAACCACTCATCCGTCCCATTGGAGACATGCTCCAACCAGTCCAAAGATCAGACAGAATCCAATTCACCACAGTGCCAACCTTTATAACTGTGACAATATTCTTGATATTATGGAAAACTCTTTTTCCCACATGCATGTGCACCTCATCTGAAAAAGAAAACATTGTAGGGTGCATATATCTTTTTCCACTACAAACAAAAAGAACCAACATACCCAGAACTTTGCACAGCTAAGAAACATCACACATAAGAACAGCTTTCATTATGTAAACATGGTTGATGGTAGCATAAGACATGAAAATTCCTCAACATGCAAGTCGTGACCCAAAGGCACTACAAGTTCAATTCCATTAGTATATATCTCTAATTTTTTTATAGTAGGGAGGCAGAGGGAAATTATATCTGGAACATACACAATCCAACAAAATCTGATGGAGTAAATAGCAACTGAAAGCCTACCTCCCAGTAAAGTTGCTTGCAATCCATGCATTGCCAAAATTCCAAATTCTTGTTAAACAAGCAGTTTGGAATCACCTGAAATCCCTTAGCTGCTTCAACAGCTTCTTCTGTTGTCAGAGGTTTTTGGATGAACTTACCGTTGCATTTTGTGCACCTTGACATCAACTGGTCCTCAGAAATTTCCAATTGAAAAGTTTCTATTACCTGTAGATATGCAAGGTAATATTGCCATGAGCAGACGTTTGACAAATTGTCAAAGAAAATTTTTCAATACTGTTCACTTGCACTCCTGCCCCCCATCCCCCTTTCCTCTCACATTTTATTCATCCATTCAAAACATTTTCATGTCTAACTCCATGCTCTACAATTTGAAGCATTCATTTTACCTCAACCAACTGATCGTTCTTTAGAAGACTCTTCACCCGGTATATCTGATTTTTTAAGAGATAATCATGTCTCAAGAGTTTGGCATCTCGTGTTAAGAGTACTCTCTTCTCTTTACAGGCTTGTTCAATTAAATCCCTGAAGAAGAAAAAGTCAGAAAAGTTATCACAACACTATCTACGGAAAACGGATGGCTATTGAGTTTCCACTTAGAATCAACTAAATGAAGAATCGAAAATCATTCAAAACCTCGATTCAGGCTTCTTTGAATAAGGAACAGCAGCATCAATGCCAACGCATCTTAAATGTTTTGCCAATCCTTCAACCTGAAAGATTACCACAAGTCACAACCTCCATAACAACCACAAAAAGAAGAAAAATGTGCCATACTTTCGCCTCCCAAAGAAAGAGACAGAGGAGAAATCTCCACCTTAACGCAAGAGAGAGCATTAAAGAAGCCTAAGCGTATCAGTTTTACAGAAAAGCAATATTTGTAACTACAATATGGTATCTCACCATCACATCACATAGAAACTTAGGACACCCATCCCCACCGGAGGTCGCATCCCAGGGTGGTGGACCTTGCCATTCTTCACCACCTTCTGTTGGACTGCGTGTGTTTGCTACTCTACTAGATGATTTCTTTGCTTTCTTTCTCGAGATCTTTGGTTTTCTATCAGATTCACTTAACAAAATTTTATCACCATACTTCCTGACAATTTGTGAAAGCACGTAATCCATCCGATTAGCTTGATCGGGTGGCAGTGCAGTAACCTCTTCATCTGATATGGGGACGGTTTTACAAAAATCAGGCGGGATAGCTTGGACCATCTCTAAAGCTTCACCAAATTTGATACCACACATTTTGTTAGAGTTTTGTTGTGTGTCAAATATCTGTTTCAAACCAAGATCTAGCTGAGACAACTGGAGACTCGTTGCACTTTCGACAGAATTCCCTGAAATGGACCGGTTACCAAATGTAAATAGGACAAACAAGATAGACATAATGCAGTAAAAAGGGAGTTTCTTGCCTATGATGATCTATAGCTCCTGATGACTGACGGGACATAACTCGCCTTTTCGTTTACTGTTTATTCTGGGGCATCGCAGATCGGAAATTTAGAAGTTAAAATATAATTGGACATCTGAGGTACAAAGTCAGGACCAAATATGGATTAATCTCTCTCCTATCACTGCGCTGCTTCATACACGACATACCAAAGCTTCTTTCAGCAGGGCATACTGTATTACCCCACCCCCCAACACACACACACACAAGCACACTCACTTTTGTTGTTCGAAAGGAGATATACTCCAATAGAAAACCTAGTGAACATACTCAAGACACCTAACTTTCTAGACAGAACTATCTTTCCAATCAAGGAAGTCGGTTACTGGTGTATCCGAGCTGCTTCATGGAGGTTGCAACACTGGAAGAAGATGAGAAAGGTAATTCACCAACCTTCTGTCACAGCCTTAGCCTCGAAGACTTCAAGGATATGAATCAAACAATAAGCATCAACTGCTGCGTACTGCATTTGTTCTTCTGTCAGAGGACGCTGTGACCAATCACTGCATTGGAGTTCCTGCACTCGAGATGCAAAAAAGTAAAACAAATGGAGTATTTTAAAAAAAATTATAATAAATTCATATTTATATTCTTGAGTAATAAAATGCCAATATCAAGATTGCACACCTTTGATAGAGAAATCCCCAAAACCTCCTGACAAATTGTTGCCAAGCTCTTTGTTTGCTTTGATAATCTTCTCCCAGGTTGTTTGGGTTGCAGGTTGTTGTATATGCTTGTTATATCTAAAAAGGGTTCCACCTAGTCACCAATTATTAGCTAGTATATGACAAGCATTAACCACACAAAACAAAAATCAGTCCTATAAAAAGGTAACGAAACATAAGAGTGTGCAGCATATAGAATGTGTTGATTGAACCAAGAATGCTTCAAGAGCAAAAATAGTTCCAAGTACTTTAGCAAACTACAAATATTAACTGCAGCAATGACATATCCATAAATTAACAGTTCTTTTACAATCTAGGACAGTGATTAAAAAAGTAAAACCCGGATAAATTTTAATCAAGTTGATGACATTCTTTAAGCAACCAAGCATAAACACCTAGAGCATATACCGGGCGCGGGGTTAAGAGGTCTGTCATTGAGCTATCACTTAGTTCTTGCAGAGTTAGCTTAAGTTGTGTTGACCAGTATATATCTCTACACAAAATTATGCAAGTTAAGCTCCTTAATCAATATCAAGAAACTTCAGAGCACCACAATTAACATATCATTTTGCAATTTGAAGTCATATCTGAAAGCAATATGCTATATAAAATAAAAGCTTCGACAATTGTATTGTAACTCGAATAAGCATTTCTTCATAAGACGAAAAAACAAAACTAACCCTATCAAAACCAGGTTCGCAGCCATGAGCGCAAAAAGTAGAAGATAAATACACTAAATCCTGTTTGAATCTGAATCCCAATTTCAGTATATTCGGCGAGACAAACGCATCCCTGATAAGCTGGTAAATTGATTGTAAAGGGATCGACGCTAGGTCAATTAAGAAGACCGGCGATTCCACCGACGAGTCGTCGGCGTCGCCGGGGAGCTGACAAGCGATTTGGAGAAGCGAGACGGTGGGGAAAGTGGACTGATGGGTTCGAATTGGCTTCCATTCGGCGTCGAGTCCGATGACTGATGAATGAGTCAATGCCCGAGTCAGATGGTTGAACTCGGGCGAGTCAGGGGATGAGACCAGGCGTATGGACTCCATGGGTTCGGAGAAGTCCGTCTCTTGGTGATCCTTGCGTTTACTATATTGGGTTAATTGAATTGAAATTGATAATTTAATATTTAGAAATTTAATAATTGAATATCATATCGAAATAAATAGTATTTACATTCACAATATTCATGTATTAGGGTTTTTATTTTATTTTTTATTCGGTGTTCGAAGTCCGCATTAGAGTCTCAATTAAATTTGAATCGCGCATTGCAGGATCCATTTTGGGGTATCGCTCTTATAGGATTTTCTTTATATACATAGCTTGAACCTGAGATATCTAATTAAGACTGGAAGAGTCATATATTAGAGTTTGGACTATATAACATAAATATAAAACATTTATTTTCTTCATATTAAAGGCCCAAACCCCAACTAAGTGCTTTATGAATTTAAACAGTGATTGTGACATTAAACACGAGTCGTGAGGTACTGAATGACTCTTAAGTCGTGTGTACCTGCACGACTCGCCAAATGTGGCAAACTCTTTTCACGAAAATTCAAGTTATGATGTGTCCATTCCCTAAAAAAAAAATTCATCTGAAAATTTAGTTAAGTTTGCTATGAATTTAAATATTAATTGTGACATTAAAGTCGTAAGGTACTGACGTGTGTGCCTCCACGACACACTCGGCGTGTCTGCCTCCACGACAAAATCGGTGTGTAAGCCTGTACGACTTACCAATGTGTTAGACTCTTTTCACGCGAATTCAATTTTTGATGTGCTCATTCACTATTTTTTTCCATGTGAATTTAGTTAGGTGCTTTATGAATTTAAATAGTGATTGCAACCATTAAAGGCCTGAGGTACTATAAACAACTCTTAAGTCGGGTAAACATGCACCACTTGCTAGAGACAAACATTTTTCACTTGAATTAAATTTTTAATATGCTCATTCCCTAAATTCTTCTTACACGTGAATTTAGTTAAGTTTTTTATGAATTTAAAATGTGATTGTGACATTAAAGGCGTGAGGTACTGAACAACTTTTAAGTAGTATGTGCTTGCACGACACACTAGGTGTGTGAGATTGCACGACTCTCCATATGGGGCAAACTCTTTTCATGTGAATTCAATTTTGATGTGTCCATTTTCTAGATTATATTTCAGGTGAATTCTATGTATTTAAATAGTGATTGTGACATTAAAGATGTGAGGTACTGAACAACTTTTAAGTTTTGTGTTCCTGCACGACTCGCCAGATATGTCAGATTTCTTTCACATGAATTAAATATGTGATGTGCCTATTCTCTAGATTATTTTTCTTATGAATTTAAATAGTGTTTGACCGTGAGGTACTGAAAATTCTTAAATCATGTGTGCCTGCACGACTCGCCAAATACGGTAGATTCTTTTCATGTGAATTTAGTTTTTGATGTGCCTGTTTTATAGATTTTTTTCACGCTTAGTAAAGTGCTTTATAAATTTAAATCGTGATTGCGACATGGAATGCGTGAGGTACTGAACGATCGTGTGTGCCTACACGACTTGTCAAATGTGGCACACTGTTTTCCTATGAATTCAATTTTTGTGTGCCAATCCTAGATTCTTTTTACGTGATTTTAGTTAAGTGATTTATGAATTCGAATAGTGATTGCGACCTAAGAAGTATTAGGGGGAGATGATTCGATGTGATTTACGAATTTAAATAGTGATTACGCATTAAAGGCGTGAGGTACTTAACCATTCTTAACTCGTGTGTGTTTGCACAACACACTAGACGTGTGAGCCTACACATTTGCTTGATGTGTTATATTTTTTTCACGTGAATTCAATTTTTGATGTGTACATTTCCTAGATTTTTTCACGTGCATTTAGTTACGTGCTTTAGATATTTAAATATTGATTGTGATATTAAATATATGAGGTATTGAATGATTGTTAAGTTTCGTGTGTCTGCACGACTTTCCAGATGTGGCACATTTTTTTCATGTGAATCCAATTTTTTATGTGTCCATTCCCTAATTTTTTTCCACCTGAATTTAGTTAAGTGCTTTATGAATTTAAAGAGTGGTTGCATCATTAAAGGCGTAACGTATTGATTGACTCTTAAGTCATATGTGCCTGCACGACACACAAAACATGTGAGCTTGCACGACTTTTGAGATATGACAAAACTCTTTTCACGTGAATTCAGATGAAGTGCCTATTCCCTAAATTCTTGTTACGTGAATTTAATTTTTAATATGCTCATTCCCTAGATTTTTTTTTCACGTGAATTTAGATAAGTGATTTAGGAATTTAAATAGTGATTGCACATTAAAGATATGAGGTACTTAATCATTACTAACTCGTGTATGTCTGCATAACACACTAGACATGTAAGCTTCAGTGCCGGCTCTTGCCTATAAATTTTAAGGCCAATGCCTTAGGCCCCCAATTTTCGGGGGGCCTCAAATTTCTACAAATAATAAATTGTTTAATTTTTTCATGAAAAAAATTAATTATTTATAATAAAAAGTTATATATATATATATATATATATATATATATATATATATATATTATTTTAATCTTCTTAACCCCGTTAAAATAGAAGAAATCAGGAAAACATTGTTTTGGATTCTTACAATTTCTTTGCTAACACTCACATTATTTATCCTTTTTAACTCCTTTTGCACTCTATTTTTTCAAATCTTTGATAGTTAGAATAATACTTTATCAAAAATATGAATCAATAGTCGAAAAGTGTTGAACAAAGTGAATTACAAATTCTTTTTTTATTTCTTCGTAACTTTTCATATTAAAGTAGGGTATACCACTTATCAACCTTTTGAATCAGATTCTATGATTCAAACTCTTATCTTTATTTAAAGTTTATCAACTTATTACTTGTAAAATTATGTTATCAATTCATATAATAATTGTCTCAATAAAATGATGTTTTTCAATGTAAAATTGATAAAATCTTACCTAAAAATAATAATTAAAAAAAGTATTTGAAAAAATCATTTATAAAAAAAGATATTAAGTAATAATTTACATCTAAAAATTTAGAACAATAAATAAATACGGATAGAGTTTATTTAAATTTTACGCTTCTAATTAGAATTTCGCTTTAGGCCTCGAATTATGTTGAGCCGCCCCGGGTAAGTTTGCACGTTTGTTTGATAGGTTATACTATTTTCACGTGATTTCAATTTTTGATGTGTCCATTCCCTAGGGTTTTTTTCCATGTGAATTTAGTTATCAGCTTTAGGAATTTAAATATTGATTACATTATTAGATGCGTGAGATATTGAATGATTGTTAAGTTGTGTGTGCATGCACGACTTTCTAGATGTGGCAGACTATTTTCACGTGAATTCGACTTCTTATGTGTTTGTTCCCTAGATGTTTTTCACATGAATTTAGTTAAGTGTTTTATGAATTTAAATAGTGGTTGCAACATTAAATTTGCAACATACTGAATGACTCTTAAGTCACGTGTGCCACACGACACACTAATCATGTGAGCCTACACAACTCTCGAGGGATAACAAATTCTTTTCACGTTCCTTAGATTCTTTTTCACGTGAAGTTAGTTATGTGATTTAGGAATTTAAATAGTGATTGTGCATTAAAGGCGTGAGGTACTTAATAATTCTTAACTCGTGTGTGTTTGTACAACACACTAGATACGTGAGCTTGCACATTTGTTTGTTGTGTTATACTCCTTCCACGTGAATTCAATTTTTGATGTGTCAATTTCCTAGATTTTTTTCATGTGAATTCAATTATGTGTTTTAGAAATTTAAATATTGATTGTGTCACGACCCGAGCTTACACCCTGGACGTGGCCGGCACTCGAGAACCATTGCTGGTCCCCAAGCGAACCCTCATCCTGGCTGACTACAAGCGGAAGACTAACTCAAGCATACAAAAGCTTAAAAACTGAATAAAAATAATA
>JAJONR010012628.1:0-12956 GCA_029582245.1 Solanum etuberosum | reverse complement strand
TTCCACATCATTTCGATTACTTTATGTTATGATATGCTAAGGGGCTTGTATGAGGCCTCTCGGGGTCTTATACGCCTTGTTACATCTAGGGGGTACCCCTGGGTCGTGATAGTTGAAGAACATAATTTAGGCATGGGTCAATGCAATTTCAACTAAATATCATGGATTAACATCAATTCATGCATTAGAAAACTTAGATTTGGTGAGTCCTCATTGTGTTCGAGGATGTGATCACCACTTTCTTTTATGTCTTTCATTTTATGTCTTAGACTATTGTATGGGCTGTGACCCAAGACTTTATTCATGTTGTTTAGATGGTTTGAGACAAGTGTGTTAGACTTCCGCTCGTTTTATAAAGAATTTGATTGTATTGAAAAATGTTTTAAATTTCCACATCATTTCGATTACTTTATGTTATGATATGCTAAGGGGCTTGTATGAGGCCTCTCGGGGTCTTATACGCCTTGTTACATCTAGGGGGTACCCCTGGGTCGTGATAGTTGAAGAACATAATTTAGGCATGGGTCAATGCAATTTCAACTAAATATCATGGATTAACATCAATTCATGCATTAGAAAACTTAGATTTGGTGAGTCCTCATTGTGTTCGAGGATGTGATCACCACTTTCTTTTATGTCTTTCATTTTATGTCTTAGACTATTGTATGGGCTGTGACCCAAGACTTTATTCATGTTGTTTAGATGGTTTGAGACAAGTGTGTTAGACTTCCGCTCGTTTTATAAAGAATTTGATTGTATTGAAAAATGTTTTAAATTTCCACATCATTTCGATTACTTTATGTTATGATATGCTAAGGGGCTTGTATGAGGCCTCTCGGGGTCTTATACGCCTTGTTACATCTAGGGGGTACCCTGGGTCGTGATAGTTGAAGAACATAATTTAGGCATGGGTCAATGCAATTTCAACTAAATATCATGGATTAACATCAATTCATGCATTAGAATACTTGATTAACCATTATCAATCATAATTGGAAGAAACCCACATTCATTGAATTGAAACCCTAATTTGATTAATTGAATATTTAATTGGGGAATTCAAATCTTTTGGGACCCCATTGAGGAAAGGACTCCATGGGTGAATACACACCTACCCTTATCCTTTAAGCCCAAGAAATGGAGAATTTGGAGACTTGAATGGAACCCTAGCTCTTCTTCTTCTTCCTTAGACTTAAGGGAATTTGGGAGGATGAATTTGGTCATGTTTTGGGAATTTAAGAGAATGAGTTGTCAATGGGTAATTTGGGGAGAGGGTGGGGGGGGGGGTTAAAAACGTTTATATAGGGCTTAGGGTAGAAGGTAGAATAACATAGTATTGGGTTAAAACAATTAGGAAAAGACCTCAAAGCCCTTTAAAAATAATTGCCAGACTCGCCCTACGGTTTGGACCTACAGTCCGTAGGTCCTTCTACACACAGTATTGGCCAACCGTAGAAAGATTCAGAAACTATTATTTGGACCAACTTTTAACGGAAACCATGTACGGCTATTAGGTCTTCCAATGGTCCGTGCATGCCAACCGTAGAAACCAACTTTACCCCTTAAAATTTCACTATGTCTGGAAGTGACCTGTGAGACCTACCTACAACTGGTACATAGGTTGACGGACTGTCCTAGTGAACCGTAAAAAGGTCTCTGAGACTTGATTTTCGAAAAATTATTTCCCCACTTCCTACGGTCACCATATACGGCCCGTAAAAGCTTCTACAGTTCGTAGATGGGAACCGTAGACACAGACCTCAGTCCAAAATTAATTTTCTCCCTTATTTCTAAGTTTCGAGGTAATACGATTTCTCCCCCTTGGGAAAATTTCTCCTCTAATGGGACATAAGGCATCATAAGGATGGTAGGGGAAGAGATCTAACAGCCCAACAAGAATGAAACGTCATCAACAACACATAAGCAAGGAGGAACATAACTCCAATCTTATAACATCACTTCATAAGTCATGCATGCAATTCATACTCAAATGCACATAGTCATGAAGAAATCAATCAAAGCTAAATCAAAATCTCAAAGGTAAGTTCTTCATGAGCATGAATGCATGAGAAAACATGAGAATGACCAAGACATGAGGATGGACCATGAGAAACTAAATACTTCTAGCTAGAGTAGGATCGAAAGAAGAGATGGGGGTAAAGGCACATCATATCGTCCTCGGCCTCCAAAGTAGCACCCTCAACTCTTTGATTCCTCTATAAGACCTTTACGGATGAAACTTCTTTATTCCTTAACTTCATAACTTGTCGGTCCAAAATCTCAACTAAAATCTCTTCATAAGAAAGACTCTCTTTTATACCACGACTCTCCAATGATACAATAGATGTGGGATCACCAACATATTTCTTAAACAAAAAGACATGGAAAATCAGATGCATCGATTCTAAGTCATTAGGAGAATCAAGCTCATAAGCAACTAACCAATACGCCACAAAATCTTGTATGAGCCCACATAACGGGGACTAAGCTTTCATATCTTACCAAACCTCATCACACCCTTCATGGGTGAAATTTTCAAGTAGACACAATTATCAATATCGAACTCAAGGACTCTCCTTCTAATAACAGCATAGGACTTTTGTCGACTTTGTGCTGTTTCCAACCTTTCTCTAAAAAGGTGAACTTTCTCCATGGCCTCATGTAACAACTCAGGGCCTATCAAAGCAACTTCGCTGATTTTAAACAAACAAATGCGAGATCTGCATCTCCTACCATAAATAGCCTCTAATAGAGCCATACTAATGCTCGAATGGTAGCTATTATTATAAGCAAACTCAATCAAAGGAAAATGATCATCCTAATTACCCTTGAATTCAATCACACAAGCTCTCAACCTATCTTCTAAATTTTGGATAGTACGCTCAGCTTACCCATCGATTTGAGGATGAAAGGTCGTAGTAAGCTTAACACAAGTACCAAGGCCATTTTGGAAATATTTCTATAACTGAGAGGTTAATTGGGTACCACGATCGGATATAATTAATAGGGGAACTCCATGCAACCTAACCATCTCCCTTAGGTACAACTTAACATAGTCTTACGCAAAATAAGAAACCTTGATCGGAAAGAAATGAACTGACTTCGTCATACGATCCATAATAACCCAAATCAAGTCATGTTGCCACCGGATGTAGGGTAAGCCAACAATAAAGTCCATATTCGATTCTTCCCACTTACAAGTAGGAATACTGATAGCTTGGGACAAACCTCCAAGCATTTGATGCTCAACTTTCCAATGTTCACAGTAAGTACACTTAGCCAAAAAATTATGCAATTTCCTTCCATATCCCATTCCACCAATAGACCTACTGCAAGTCACGGTAAATCATGGTGGCTCCCGGGTTAATGGAATATCAAGAACTATGAGCTTTCGACAAAATTTTCTCCCTTAAATCATCAACATTGGAAACACACAAATAACCTTGATACAAAGCACACCATCTTCCCCTTGGGAGAAAGCCTCAACGGACTTTTTAAGTACTGCTTCCTTCAATTAAACCAAAGTCAGATCAAGACCTTGCTTGGTTTTCACATTCGACACTAGGGACGATTCTGAACCATCAAGAACCATAATACCATCTCAATCAGAATCAACTAACAGAAAACCCAATCGGGCCAATTTATGAACATCTCAAACCAACTCCTTTTTGTTACCCTCAACATGCCAACACAACCCATTGATAACCGACTAAGAGCATCAACCACAATATTTACCTTGTCGTGGTGATAGAGGACACTCATGTCATAATCCCTTATCAACTCAAGCCTCCTCCTTTGGTTAAGATTTGGATCCTTTTGCTTGAACACATATTGCAACATTTTTTGGTCCTTAAATACATCCACATGAACACCATATAAGTAATGCCTCCAAATCTTTTAAGGCAAACACAAATGCTGCTATCTCCAAATTGTAGGTAGGATAGTTATTTTTGTGAGAAGAACACCGGAGCAGAGGTAAGTCTATCTTTCAATTCTTGGAAGCTCTTCTCACACGCTTCAAAACATACAAATTTAACTTAATTTTGGGTCAATGCCGTCAATGGAGAGGCAATTAATGAAAACCCTTCAACAAACCTTCTATAATAACCAGACAAACCCAATAAACTTTGAATATCAGAAGGGCATAGAGGCTAGGCAAACTCTTAACCACATCAATATTTTTAGGATCTACCACAATGGCCTTACAAGAAACAATGTGACCAAGAAAAGCCAGGGATCTCAACCAAAACTGTATTTACTAAAATTTACAAAGTGTTGTTAGTCTTTGAGGACTTGCAACATAATACTAAAATGATTGGTGTTCTCATCCTCACTCCTTGAGTAAATCAATACAACATTGATAAACAAATCACAAACATGTCAAGATATTTCCTAAACACTCTATTCATCAAGTCCATAAATACGGCTGGAGGATTAGTCAAACTAAACGACATTACAAAGAACTCATAATGACCATACTGAGTTCGAAAAGCCATCTTCGGAATGTCACCTTCCTTCACCCTTAATTGGTGATAACCGGACCGAAGGTCAATCTTAGAGAAGTAAATCGCTCCTTGGAGTTGATCAAACAAGTCATCTATACTTGGAAGAGGATATTTATTCTTAATGTAACCTTGTTCAATTGACGGAAGTCAATGCACATGCGAAGTGAACCATCTTTCTTCCGAACAAATAAAACTGGAGCACCCCATGGAGAGATACTCGGCTAATGAAACCCTTATCCAACAAATCCTTAAATTTCTCTTTCAATTATTTAAGTTATGTTGGAGCCATACGGTAAGAAGGAAAAGAGATAGGTTATGTATCGGGGAGAAGGTCAATACTGAGTATATTTCCCTTTTAGGAGCAACATCGGGTAAAGCATCAGGATACACTTCTGGAAACTCATTAACAATAGGGACCGACTAAAATAAAGGAGTTTCGAAATCCATATACCTAACCCGAACAAGATTATATATGCAGCCCTTAGAAATCATCTTTCTTTCTTTAAGACAAGAAACAAACTGACCCTTAGGCGTAGAATTTCCCCCTTTCACTCTAGGATGGGTTCATTCGGAATTTGAAACTTTACCACTTGGGTTTTACAATCAATAGAAGCATAACAAGAATGAAGACAATCCATACCAAGAATAATATCAACATCTAGCACATCAGATTCTACAAGATTAACATGATTGAATCTATGGGATAAGGAGATAGGACAACTTCTATAGACACTCTTAGCCAAAATAGATTCACCAATAGGAGTAGAGACGGAAAAAAAATCTATAAACACATTCGAAAGAACATAAAACCTCATAGCCACATATGGTATCACAAAAGATAAGGTAGCATCGGGATAAAAAAAAGTATAAACATCAATATGATAAACTTTCAACATACCAGTAACCACATCGGGAGAACCCTCTTGCTCATGGCGTGTTTGAGGTGCATAGAATCGGTTTCACTTGGGAGAACTCAAATCGGAACCACTAGGTGGAGATTGCTTACCATATTTTCCCTTGTCAAGTCTAGATGGATAATCCCTCAAGCACTGACAATTCTTGCCTCAACCAAAGCAATTATCTGTACCCATCAAACATTTTCTCGGATGACTCTTGTAACACTTTTGGTATGCGGGATCTGAAGAACCATTTCCACCCCTATTTCCTCCTTGAGACTTAGGGCAGGACACCCTTTCTTTGTTGAACTTAGGAGCCAGAGCGTTGGAGGAACATTTACTGAAAAACCTTTGTCGAAACATAGAACGACCATGTCTATCGGACCTTGAACGTGAAAAGTCATGATCACCGATCTTTGCCCTCTTTGTCTTCCTCCCCCTTTCCTTAAGTTTTTCCTCCTCAATTTTTTTAGCATGAATCATTAGACGAGAAATGTACATTTCCTTCATAAATATGGAGGTACGACATCTTAACCATTTCAGACATGCCCGAAACAAACTTGCTCATTTTTTCCCTAGGATCGACATCCATAGTAGAAGCATACATAGAAAATTGTGTGAACATCAAGGAATACACCTTCACACTCATATTCCCTTGATGAAGGTTACCAAATAAAAGTATCTTTTCCTCCTTCATCTTAAAGGGAAACAACCTATCAAGGAAAGCAACCTTGAATTTTTCCCAGTCAAGAGGACCCGCATCAACCCCCCGCTCTTCCTTCCATTGGTTGAAACACACTTGAGAAACACCTTAAGTTGAAAAGTGGCCAATTCAGCCTTTTCAATCAATGTAACTCCCAAATCAGCTAAACCTTGTATACCTCATCAATGAATTCTTGAGGATCTTCCTCAACCCTGGAACCATAAAACTCCAGGGGATTACTTCCTAGTAAAGTCCCTCACTCTAGTTGTCTCGTACCCACATTTGGGTTCATGGGGATCAGAACCTCCCTATTAGATTAAGTTTGCATGGCTTGGTCAAACACTTGAAAAGCATCCCTAAACTTTGCACTAATCATGTAACACCTCAGTTTTTGAAAGAACTTGAATTAGAAAGAAATTAAATTGGAAATAGCAAAATATGAAATTTTGCAAGTTTTGCTAAGTATGGGTTTTGGGTCAACTTCAAACGATCATAACTTTCAGTACAGATGAGTTAGATGGCCAATAAAATATCAAATGAAAGGTCTTGGAATCCTCTTTCCAACGCTACCGAGTTTGCTCATTTTCGAGCTTGTATGAGGGAGATATACTCGTTTGAAGTTGGGCTGTCTTGTTAAGGAAAGCTACCCAAATTAAAGAGGGTTATTTTGGTCTTTTCCTTATCCAATTAACTTAAAACGAAATTTGGTAATATCTAGGGGTCTAAAATGATTTGGTTCAGATTTACAAATCCTAAAATTTGCTAGGGCTTTGAGATAAGTTCAAGAAGAGGATAAAAAGGAGAAAAGTCAAGCGTTCGTCAAGTTCTTGAAGATTTTGTTGCGGATTTCACCAAGGGTTTGATCCCTAAGAGGTATGTGAGTTCACATAGTGTTGGGTTCATTCTCCCACGCATCAATCATGATTAATTCAGTGTAATTTCATTCTTCAAAGTAAAGAATTTGAGTTCTTGATGAGTTTTGTTGAAGTTTCTTTCGTAATCTTGATTGTTGAGGTTTTGATGAGTTCTTGAGATAATCATATGAGTTTTAAGGTTGTTTTTGAGTAGATTCCTGTGCACTATTTTTGGATATTCGAATCTAAGTGATTGGGGAAGAAATCATTCGATTCTAGGCGAATTAGGATCGAAAAATGAGTAAGAAAATTCATCGGGTTTTCAGGGCAGGGTGGTATGGTTCAGAACATAGATCTTCCAGAATGGAAGTGGGAGATGATCAATATGGATTTCATTACAGGTTTACTATGGTCTTGCAGGAAGCATGATTCAATTTGGGTGATTGTAGATCGAATGACAAAATAAGTCTATTTCTTACCGGTAAAGACTACCCATTGAGCAGAAGAGTATGCTAAGTTATATATCCAAGAGGTAGTAAGACTTCATGGAGTTCCAGTATCATTTATTTCAGATAGAGGTGCACAATTTACTGCACAATTTTTGAAGTCCTTCTAGAAAGGTTTAGGTTCCAAGGTAAATTTGAGTACTGCTTTTCATCCTCAGACAGATGGTCAAGCAGAGCGCACAATTCAGAAATTAGAGGATATGTTGAGGGCGTGTGTGATCGATTTCAAAGGTAATTGGGACGATCATCTACCTCTCATTGAATTTTCTTACAACAATAGTTATTATTCTAGCATCCAGATGGCTTCTTATGAGGATCTTTATGGGAGAAGATACATATATCCTATTGGATGGTTTGAAGTTGGTGAATCTAGGTTGATAGGACCAGACTTAGTTCATCAAGCTATGGAAAAAGTGAAGGTTATTCAAGAGAGTTTGAAAACAGCACAGAGTCGTCAGAAATCCTATACAGATGTTAGGAGAAGAGACTTAGAGTTTGAAGTAGATGATTGGGTTTACCAGAAAGTTTCACCCATGAAGGGTGTTATGAGATTTGGTAAGAAGGGAAAACTTAGGCCTCGATATATTGGTCCTTACAGGATATCCAAGAGGATTGGCAATGTAGCTTATGAGTTAGAGCTACCGCAAGAGTTAGCAGCGGTTCATCCGGTATTTCACATTTCCATGTTGAAGAAGTGTATGGGAGATCCTTCACTTATCATAGCTACTGAAGATATTGGTATTAAGGATAGCTTATCTTATGAGGATATTCTTGTTAAGATTTTAGACCTCCAGGTTCGCAAGTTGAGGACCAAGGAAGTAGCATCAGTCAAGGTCTTATGGAGGAATCAGTTTGTTGAGGAAGCTACTTGGGAAGTTGAGGAGGATATGAAGAAGAGATACCCACATCCCTTCGAATCCGGAGAAATTCCAAATTAAGGTACTAATCCTTTTCTTGGAATTTATTTTAAGTTAACTTGTTGTGTTATATATTGCATGTTGGGTGTTTGAGTTGAATGTTAGATATTACACCCTTAGTCTAGTTAGAGTAATCTCACTCGAGGACGAATGTTCCCAAGGGGGAGATATTGTAACACCTCAGTTTTTGAAAGAACTAGAATTAGAAAAAAAAACTAAATTGGAAATAGCAAAATCTAAAATTTTGCAAGTTATGCTAAGTATGTGTTTTGGGTCAACTTCAAACGACCATAACATTCAGTACAGGATGAGTTAGGTGGCCCATAAGATATCAAATTAAAGGTCCTAGAATCCTCTTTCCAACGCCACCAAGTTTGCTAATTTTCGAGCTGGTATGAGGGAGATATTCCTGTTTGAAGTCGGGTTATCTAGATAAGGAATGCTACCTGGATTTAAGAGGGGTAATTTTGTCTTTTCCTTACCCAATTAACTTAAAACGAAATTTGGTAATATCTAGGGGTCTAAACTGATTTATTTCAATTTTAAAAATTCTAAAATACGCTAGGGCTTTGAGACAAGTTCAAGAAAAGGAGAGAAAGGAGAAAAGTCAAGCGTTCGTCAAGTTCTTTAAGATTTTGTTGCGGATTTCGTCAAGGGTTTGATCCCTAAGAGGTATGTGTGTTCACATAGAGTTGGTTTCGTTCACCCATGCGCCAATCATGATTAATTCAGTGTAATTTCGTTCTTGAAAGTAAAGGATTTGAGTTCTTGATTAGTTTTGTTGAAGTTTTTTTCATAATCTTGATTGTTGAGGTTTTGATGAGTTCTTGAGATAATCGTATGAGTTTTAAGGTTGGTTTTGAGTAGATTCTTGTGCACTATTGTTGGGTAGTTGAATCTAAGTGATTGGGAAAGAAATCATTCGATTCTAGGTGAATTAGGGTCGAAAAACGAGTAAGAAAATTTGCCGGGTTTTCTAGGGAGGGGGCAAGCGCACCGCACAACTCAGTGCACCTAAAGTTGGGTTCTATAGTTTTGGCTCAGGGTGACACGCCACTCAGTGCGACCCAACCCAGGCTCTGTAGTTCAGGGTTTGGCGCCTTGCGCCACTCAGTACGCTAGGGTCGCCAGGTCCTCTACCCTTTCCCACTTCTTTCCGTTTGAGTTCCCTCGAATTGTACCTATGTTTTCTAGTTGATTTCTAAACTCTAATGTACGTCTAAACATCAAGAGATCATCAATAACATGAGATCATAACCCTTGAATCCATAATTCAAATTTAAGATAGAGCTAAGAGTCAAGTCTAGAGAGTTCTTAGAGTCTTTTCAAAAAGTCTTTTACAATTGTCTTAAACCTGTTTTAAGACTTAAGCATTGAGTTTGAGAAACAGTAGAGCCGAGTTCATTTTGTTTAAAATGTTATATGGGAACTAAGTATTCCCAAAGAGTAAATATTTTCACATTTAAGATGAGAGGAAACACTGATTTCCAAAAGAGTTTTCATGAACAATTTTAGTACTATCTATTTTAAGAGAATGATCTTTTGAGTAATAATCTCAAACCACAGAAAAAGTTATGTTTTTAAACATATGAGCTAGTTACATTTTGGGAGTAGTATTGAGCACCGATATGGAGATGAGTTCAGATAACTCAAGTCTCCATAAACCATGTAGCCAACGTGGGTAGAAAGGGTCATACTTTTTGGATGATTCCTTAATAATTTTTAGCATAGACTAGTGGATTCACTTAGTAGTAGGTTCTATACCCCGACAAAGTATAGGACAGTTCTAGGAACGTGGGCTAGACGTTGTATGATCACATAGCTCATAGTGATAGTTGTCGGTTAGAGAATCTCCCACAGAGTTACTTGTATTTTAATATACAACTAAATTATTATTGTGTCTTTCAATACAGTGAGTTGTTATCTACATGTTTTACAACTTTTATTTATATTGTATCTTTATTACTGCTTTATATTGAAATGAGTTGAGTTGAGACGAGGTAAGTGTTTCTTTCAGTTTCAGTTCAAGCTTATGTCTTATTTAGATTTTCCCTCACATGATCATACATTCCATCTACTGACGCCATTTGGCTTGCATCTTTTATGATGCAGATACAGGTAACTAGTATCAGCATCCAGTGCTTCGTTGATCCAGTTGAGCTTCAAAGTGTTGGTGAGCCTCCTTGCTTTTGTAGGATCTCTTTTATCATTATTTTGTCATTTCAGTTTGTTAGGATGATCAGGGGTCTTTTCCCGACATCCCTCATGGTATTAGAGGCTTCATAGATAGATAGACCTAGTTCATGAGTCTTTTCATTTTCAGTTGTTTATGTTTAGACTTGAGTTGCCACTTTGGCTACTTCAATGTTTATTTCTAAAACATTTTGAGTTTATCTTTTGAGACAGTTGAGTAAAGTTTATCTTTTGAGTTCATTTTATGCTAAGTAAGTCTTCCGCTAAGAGTTAAGGCAGGCCAAGGGTTAGCTTTGGGCCAGCATTGGTTCTCGAGTGCCAGTCCCATCAAGGGTGTAAGCTAGGGGCGTGACAAATCACTTGTTCGGCCAAAGGGTCTGCCAGATTTTAGGGAGCTTCTTGAGGATCTTCTCATTCCACATTCTCACCCACAATTCTTCTAACATATGCTCTTCAAGGGGCCATATCCTGAAATGCACTAGATAGGGAATATGAGAGAGAAAAATAGTGTTACACTCTATCAGATGATTTTAGAATGATGAAATAAGTGGAATTTACTAAGCATCTTATAGCCTCTTTGTCACGCCACAAACTCAAGGGGCGCAACTGGATCTTAATGCCAAAACTCAAGCCCGAGCTGACCCTGCTGAAGCATTTGCTACTAGCGCATGGCAGCCACATGCAATCAAGAAAACAAACAAGTATATCTCGGCTTAAAATTAAGCCCTCGGCCGGCAAGGCCCCTGTCAACAGATCTATAAAAGAAACAGCTACTCCCAAGAGTTCATATAAAGAAATAGCCAACTAGCACAAAAGTCCTGATTGGGCCTTCGAGGCCACCATGATCTCTATACAAAAACTGAAAGCAGGTATATATTAAGACAATACATCAAACATCTAACAAGCTTCAGCAAACCAACAAACTAGGCCAGCATGGCCATAACATAGCTATACACCCCCACACACTAGTCTGCAGGCCTCTAAGAGTGGTAAAGATTGGCAGGACAGGGCCCCAACCTACCTATAAAAATATATACAACAAAAGCGAACAAACCTCCCAATTTTGGCAGCTTCGAAGGAAAGGGGCTAGCCAACCAGATAGAAGTCAATCCTGCTGCTGAGGAGGTCTACTGGGTCTTCTATCGGGACCTGCATGCATGAATGCAGCGCCCCCAGGCAATGGGGCGTTAGTACGAAATAATGTACAGAGTATGAAAGGCTATAGACTAAATGAGCAAGTATCATAATATACCAAAACCAATCAGGTAAGGAAATCAAAATTTACATAAGCATGCTAACCCACTACTGAATCTAAAAATACAAACAAATGATCAAACAACAACCTAACCAAGCCCCCATAAGCTCGGCAGGTACAAACAACACACCACCTACCTAGTCCCCCATAAGCCCAGAAGGTGCCAAATCAACCTACATACCCCTATCGGTCGCCTCTTGTCTTTGTAAGAAGTCGCATAGCCCTTTTTGGCAACGATATAACCCCGTAGGCAGCGCATAGCCCTCTTAGGCAACATCATAGCTCTGTGGGCAGCACATAGCCCTCTTTTGCATCAACATAGCCCTGTAGGCAACACATAGCCCTCTTTGGCGTCAAAGTAGCCCCGTAGGCAACACATAACACCCTTTGGCATCAATATAGTCCCATGGGCAACATATAACCCTCTTAGGCAGTAACATAGTCCTCTTAGACAACATCATAGCCCTCTTAGGCAACAACATGGCCCTGTATGCAGCACATAGCCTTATTAGGCGTCAATATAGCCATGTATGCAGAACATAGCCCTTCTAGGTATAGATCACATTTCTGCAGCTAACCACAATAGCCCCAAGGGCAACAATAACAATCCAATAGGCTAAAACAAAGCAATTTAGCTATATGCAACCTATACGAATAGCCTCTAAGTCGTTTCCAACATAGGGATGCTACGAACTGAATAAGAATCCCGACAAGGGAGGATTATATCCACTCGATCAGCCAACAATTAACACTAATGGCTACAAGTATAACAACGGTAACAACCCAATTACATTGCTCCTAAGCTTTAAGGAAACATGCCGTAAGAAGGGAATAGCCTTATAATACCTTTTTCATTGAATTCACGTGGCCTAGAAACTTTTAATCACAGCCCCCCTCGCTACTACAACAAGGCAGGACCATAATCAACACATGAAAATAGAAGATACCACGATAATCCGATAAAAGATATGTATTTTCGTCGCAAATTCTTATTTGCTGCTTATCAAAACTAGAGTCGATGAAAGAATGGTCTTACCTTGATCTTAAGTTCGTAATACACCTCAAAACCTTAAAGTATGTCCAAACCCTTGCTGTCCCAACACCAAAGTATGATATGCTACGAAATC
>JAJONR010012627.1:0-12282 GCA_029582245.1 Solanum etuberosum | reverse complement strand
TATATATATATATATATATATATATATATATATATATATATATATATATAAAGGAGAAACATAGAGAAGGTGATGTGGCACCTCTCTATAGCCTCATTCATATTTATTTTTTTTCTCCATTTTTTTGAGTATTTTTCCCTTCATTATTTATTTATTTTATTTTTAATATTTCAAAAAGTTTTCACGTTCAATTACTCAACTTTTCACCTACCACTATAATATATATTTAATAAAATAAGAAATAACTACTAATAACTCACACATCTTCCACTTATACTCTTAATAATATTCATAACGTCCTTTTTTAATATTCATAAACCCCAAAATTTAATTAATTGGTTTATGACACCTTATGGTATTCCTCCTCTTTATCTATATAAATTCATATTTTGTATCAAGAAAATTTTCATTCAAAGTTATTCTTTTACTTCTCCATCACCGTATCATACATTAGGGTGAAGAAGAATATGTTAATCATCACAACTCACATCATATGGTTGCTTTCAACAAAGTCGTAAAGAATCTATGGGTAAGAATGTTTTTTTTAATTTTTTAAATTATACGTTTTTTACTTTATTTATGTGATATGTTTTTGAGACTAAATTGAATAAACACATGGACTAACTAACAATTTTATATAAGCATATTCTTAATTTGTGCTTGTAGGAATGAAGAAGATGATGTAGAGTCTTGCAATAAAATTATTAGTATAGTAAATTTATCTCTTTAGTTTTCCTTTCCACTTCTCTATTTTTCATTTATATATTTTATTGAAGAACTTAAAATATATTTTAAAATTCTTTTAATTATATCTCCTTACATTCTCTTTTTTCATAAAATTGTATTTTAAAAACGTAATAGGAAAAGAACAAAATGATAAGGTAAATGAAGACTGAGAAAGAGAAACTTGATAAAGAAACCTTCTTTTATTTTTTTCTCTTTTTAATATGACTATAGTTGTACATACATAATTCATTGGGTTAAATTATGATTACTTCTTGTGAATTTTTATTATGACAGCTTTTTGCAGTCCTAAAATGAACATTATGTACTCGATGTTATGGTTTATTTGCATGTTGAAGTGCATTCCTAAATTCGACACTACAATTAGAAGTATTTTAAAGTGCGAAAATTTGACAACTTACCAAAAAAAAGCGTTATCCAAGCAATGAATTAAAAAAATTTGACAACAAACTAGAGTATTTGTGCAATTCTTAAGAAAAACTAAAGAAACTAAAAATATTATATGCAGTGATTTAGTTTTTTTTTTTTAAAAAAAAAAAGAAGAAGAAGAAGAAGAAGACAACGACAATATATAAGGTCGTAAATTTATGTTTATATTATATATTGTTCATTTAAGAATTTAAGAATTTTTTAAATTTAAGAATTTTTTATTTACTCTCACATTTTAATGCAATATTTAACTTATCTTCTTTGTTTTCTCTTTTTTTTTTTGACTTCTCCCTATTTCTATGTAACTAATGTAAGAACACTTTTATGGAGATATAGTTTCTGTCTCATTTTTCTCTCAAAGACTACCCAATGAACAACAACTTGTGCACTGTGTCCCCGCCTCCTAAACCACCAGATCCACCCGAGACCTCCTTCAAAGAAATCCTTCTCAACAAAGAGAGAGACTTGAATCAATCCTACAGCCAAACGGATGAAATTCACATGACCGAAGCTGAGCAATACATTAGACCAATAATCCTCTCGGAAGAAGATAAAAAAAGGATTTACAGTCCATGGAAATGTTCCGTCATAATCAAGTTATTTGGGGAAAAAATCTCGCATAACTACCTAAGGAACAAACTAACGGACCTGTGGAAACCCACTGAGCCTCTCACGCTGATAGACCTCAGATGGAATTTCTACATTGCCAAATTCAACAAACCAGAAAATATGCACAAGGCATTACACGAAGGCCCATGGTTTGTCATAGAAAGTTTTCTTTCAGTCCGGCGTTGGGAACCAAACTTCGTACCAGACGAAACAATGGAATACCACACCGCGATTTGGACAAGACTACCACAACTACCCACATAATTCTATGATAGAGATATCCTGGAAAAAATTGGGAAGAAGTTAGGTGGTCTACTAAAAATCGACTCCTGCACCTCAGCAACTCTACGGGGTAGCTATGCAAGAATTTGCATACAGCTACCGATAGGCAAACCCCTACAAGGGGAGGTCCAAATTGGAAATCACACCCAAAAAGTGGTGTACAAAGGTGAAGGGATTTTGTGCACAAGTTGCGGCAAAATTGGGCACCTCCAGAAAAACTGCACCATACACGCTAAAACAACACAAGACACCCCCAACACTGCAGATAAACCCATGTAACCTGCTAAGGAAACATGGAAGATCGTATCCTTCCCAAGGAAAAAGAAGAACTTCAAACAAACCCCGCCATCCACGCATGGTACATAACAAGGACAACAGCCAGGAACACACACGCACCAACATGTAGGTAACCCAGCGACAGGTTCAGGTAAGTTCTTTAGCCCTAACTCCTTTAGTAATCTTGTCCTTCATTCTCCGGAGCATGCTAACTCTGGCACCCCCACTCCCCAAAAATAATTAACAAAAGAGAAAAAGGGAAAAAAGTGATTAATTATGCCCCCAATTCCCAAAACAGCCTTTTGAATGCCAACCACTCCAATAACTCCCCACCTAACAACATTAATGAGCATATCCCAAAAAAATCAAAGGGAATCACTCTCAGTCACTTCCATTAGGATAACATTAAACCGGAGAATAAATCCCATCTTAAGCGTAATAATCCCATTAATTACAATGGCCCCACTTGGACCCAACACAAAGGCATCTCTCTCATACCCTCAGTTATTCCAGAAGCAATTCCCATGGAAATCGCCACCGCTTCCACTGAGCCAAGCTCCTGCAACCCCTACCCCTTAGCGGATAATCATCACAAATCTTCTGACGAAGTGATAGATGGAGTCACTTCAATTAACTCCACCCCCACCCTCCTTTTGATAGAAAGAGGAAAGTCTCCCTCAAACAATCCTACCTAAATCAACAGCCATCTCACTTATGAAAATGACAACTCCTCCAGCAAACCATACCACCATAATATCCAAACCACCTCCACTGGACCATACCCCATCATCCTGGCTAGAAATGGCAATGCAGGGGAGGTCTATCTCCTTTCAGGCGACAATTGAAGACACACCACTGACATTGGTTGTCCAAGACCCCTTATACCTGGCGCACCTAGTCAACGAGGGCCTAGATTATGCCATAGAGGGAATGGGGAATATGTTCTGGACACAGTCACTCCTGCAGACACAACTGCTGGGACTGCAAGGTCTCCTACCACTAAGCTTGATGAACTTTCTGATGTCCCAGACACTACAAAGTCTCCCTTTTTTTCCGAATACACCACCACCAGCGGAAACGATGAACCTCTCATTTGTGCCCTGTTCCCCCCAGAAACACAGTCCCCCATTGGACAGCAAGGGGAGATAGGAAAGGAAATGGAAGGAGGATCGGCAACTGACATACTAAGGAAGAGCAACGAGGAGCTGGAACTCCTCCTAGCCTCCTTTGGGGAGAAAAAAACTCAGGCCATCATATTGGAAAATCTCATACCGAAAGAGTTCACAGAACTCTCAACCGAGTCCATGGTTGTTTAATGCCCCAGAATGATAACCAAGCTCTCACTGAACCTAAGGAGCAAGAAGGAAAACACTCCGCCAACATTCGCATTGAAAGTGCAGAAGGAGACAAAGGGACCTTCCCAAGTGGAGAAAGGGAAGAACCCAATGCACAGTCCACCCAAGGAAACACCCCCAATGAATTTTATAATCTGGAATGTTAGGGGTGCTAACAGTGCAAGTTTTAGGCGCCAATGTGAGGCTATGGTTAAAATGCATAAACCAGCGATGCTTGTTCCACTGGAGACAAGAATGGGGGAACACAAACGCCTCACTGAAGTTCTTAACTTCGACTCCCAGATTCAGTCAGCGGCAGTTGGTCTGTCTGGTGGCATAGTCATCATGTGGAAGAAGGATAATCTGAAGCTCAACGACATTTCCATCACTCCGCAGAGTATTCACATCATGGTCCATGTAACAAATGATACTAATCCCTGGCTTTTTTCTGCCATCTACGCTAGCAATGACTTCTCTGTTGGGAATAATTTGTGGAAGGAACTCATTGAACTCTCTAATAACACTAGTAGAGACTGGCTCATCGGAGGAGACTTCAATGAAATCTTTAAAGGTAGTGAAAAGCTGGGGGCAGAGGCATAAATAACTTTAGGGCGAGTAAGTTCCAAAAGTGTTTAGACCACTGTAACATGGTAGACTTGGGTTATAGAGGATGTATGTACACCTGGACCAATAAGAGGTATAAAAATAGGACCAATCTTATCCTTGAAAGACTTGGTAGGTGTGTTGCTAATACCTCTTGGGTTATTAGATACCCCAATACTACTGTGACCCACCTTCCTAGGACCAAGTCTGACCACTACCCCCTCCAGGTCAGACTGGAAAATTCCCAGAGTCCTATTCAGAACAAACCTTTTAGAAAGGATGGTGTGGGCACCCAACCTTTAGGAACCTAGTCAAGAGTTGCTTTGATACACCCTTTGACGTCTCCAATTCCATTGATAGATTCCAAAGGGATGTCATGGAATGGAGCAAAAGCACATTTGGAAACATCTTCCATAAAATCAGAAAAAGCATGGCTAGACTGCAGGGAATCCAAAACTCCCATGCCTATCCCTATAGTCACTTTCTTTGGAACCTCGAAGCAGAGCTCCAAAAAGACTATGAGGCCCTTCTCAAGGTGGAAGAAGATTTCTGGAAAACCAAGTCCAATGGCTCAGCCAGGGTGACGCCAACACAAAGTTCTTCCACACAGCTACCATCAATAGAAGGAGGAAAAACAAGATAAATAGCCTTATAGATGACTCTGGCCACACAATCTCTGACCAGCTCCAAATTACCACCCACATCCAGTCCTACTTCACCAAGTTGTTCACCACTAACCTCCTTTACACCACCAGAGACCAAAAAAGGGATGAGGGAGACCCCCCCAACCCACATTTGGCAACCTTGGATATGCCTTTGAGAGACACAGAAATCACTCTGGCCCTTAAGTCCTTCAAGACTACCAAAGCTCCAGGCCCTGATGGACTCCACCCCTTCTTCTACCAAAAGTACTGGGCTGAAGTAGGCACAAAAACTTCAAACTTCTGTAAAGAAGTTTTTGCAAGCAGCACCATGCCTCAACACATGAATACCACCCTGCTTTGCCTCATTCCTAAGAGTCCAAATGTCACAAACATTAGGAACTTTAGGCCAATTGGACTTTGCAACACCACCTATAAGTTGGTCACCAAGATCATTGTCAACAGAATCAAACCCATGCTCCCCTCAATCATTGGCCCCAACCAAACCAGTTTCCTCTCCAATAAAAGAAATACTGATAATGCTATCATTGTTCAGGAATTCATCTCCCACTTCAAGAAAATGAAAGGGAAAAATGCTAACATGATTCTTAAGATCGACCTTGAAAAATCTTTTGATAAACTTGAATGGTCTTACATTAGAGAGTCCCTCCTCTTCTTCAACTTCCCCCTAAGCTCCCAAACCTTATCCTGTCTTGTGTGAGCAGTAGTTCCATCTCCATCATTGTTAATGGAGGAAAAACACTCTTCTTTGAACCTTCTAGAGGAATTAGACAGGGAGACCCTATGTCTCCCTATCTTTTCATCATCTGCATGGAGAGACTCTCAAGAGACATTAACAGGAAGGTAGAAAGCAAAAATTGGTACCCCATTAAAACTACCAACTCAGGTCCCAAAATATCTCATCTCTTCTTTGCTGATGACCTCACTCTTTTTTCCAGAGCCAATACCCTCAACCGCAACACAATCACCCAAACCCTTGAGGATTTCTGTCTCAAATTTGGACGGAGCATTAACCACAACAAGTCCAAAGTTGTTTTCTCTTCAAACTGTACTCCTCAGAATGCCTCCCACTGCTCAAACCTTCTCAACATCCAGGCAAGCAGTGTATTTGGAAAATGCTTGGGTTTTCCCATCTTCCATAAAAAAAAACCACCCACAATGACTTCCAATTCATCCTGGACTCCATGAAGAACAAACTGGCAGGTTGGAAGACCAACTTCATGAATATGACTGGAAGAACTATACTAGCTAAAGCCTCACTAAGCAGTATCCCTAGCCACATCATGCAATACATTCAAATCCCATCCAAAACCAATAAGCTTATCAACAGAATCCAAAGGAATTTTGTCTGGGGAACTAACCATGAAAAGGAAAAAATGCACCTTGTCAACTGGGAGACCATCACCCTTTCTAAGGCTGAAGGAGGCCTGGGCCTGCACAAGAGTGAAATAAGGAACAAAACACTTCATGCTAGCATGGCATGTAGGTTAATCAAGCACCCAAACAACCTTTGGGGCCAAATGCTAATTATCAAATACTCCAACCATGTCAATGATTGGAGGAGGAAACCCATCTCAAGAATTTGGAAATGCATAATGGAAGGT
This sequence comes from Solanum etuberosum, assembly GCA_029582245.1. Taxonomy (NCBI): domain Eukaryota; kingdom Viridiplantae; phylum Streptophyta; class Magnoliopsida; order Solanales; family Solanaceae; genus Solanum; species Solanum etuberosum. The sequence goes on along the minus strand of JAJONR010012627.1, from coordinate 5,739 downwards.
TGGATAGACACCAAAAAGGGACTAAGGTGGGTTGTTAACAATGGAAATACAACCAACTTTTTCAACCACAAATGGATTCCGCACCAGGAATCCATCAGGAACATCCTTTATGGACCTCTACGCCAATGAGATGAGGAGATGCTGGTAAGGGATATGGTTACAGATGGCATTTGGAACCTGGATATCATATCCTTTGACCTTCCTGAAGAAATCAAAGCCAGCATTGAGGCCATCCATCTAAACCCTCAATGCATGATGAATGATAAACCCATCTAGAACTTAACCAAAAGTGGAGAATTCACCACTGCAAGTGCTTACAAGCTCATTCATTCAAACAACACCAAAACACCTCTAAGCACAGACAAAAAGGAATTTGGCTGGTTCTGGAAATTGAGCGGTCCATATAAAATAAAAACTTTTCTTTGGATCATGTTCCATAACAAGATCCCTACCTCCCTACACCTCTATAGGATTGGTCTTAACATTTACCCGGGATGCCAAATTTGTGGCCACCCCATTGAAGATATTGACCACATATTATTCAAATGCACTAAAGCAACCAACCTTTGGGAGACACTCTTGGAGAGAAATACCTCCAACCACAAGTTGGATAAAAATATGCTCTCTATAGGCAATTGGCACAGAATCTGGAGCAACATCAAAGGCAAGGATTACAACCACCATACTTCTTGGCAGGTGATCATCCCTCAGTGCTTCTGGGCTATCTGGCTTCAGAGGAACTACAATCTCTTTAATAAAATGAAGGATAACATTTCCTTCAATAATGTTATCAACCAATCCTATGAATTCCAGTTTCTCATCAAAGACCAGCACAAGGCCAGGAATGACAACCATTTTATCCTTGTAAAATGGGAACCCCCAAAAGAAGGCAGATTCAAGTTGAACATTGATGGGGCAGTGAAAATAACTCCAGGCCCTGGGGGACTAGGAGGAGTAATCCGGAATCACAGGGGAGATTGGATAATTGGTTTCACCAGCAGAGAAGCCCATGTCGATCCCATCTTTGCCGAGATCAGAGCACTTAGATAAGGACTCCTTATGGCTTTGGAATCTAGGATCCACCCCCTCGATATTAATACTGATTCCTCAGATATGATAAACATGTTTAACATGACAATCACCCCTATTCTAACTTGATTTCTGAATGCAGGTCACTCATAGAGAAGCTGGGAGCTACAATGCCGACACACATTTTTAGGGAGCAGAACAAGGTGGCGTACATGCTCAGTAGAGAAGGGCTCAAGAGCAACAACTACAGAACCCCAACCTTTTTTATAGTCCCTCCACTGTATGCAAAAGATGCAACTTGGGCAGACATTTCAGGAACTATGTATTCTAGGAAACTTAATCCTAATATTTGTAATGTAATTGGCCATACCAAGGCCCATAACTCGAACAATCCTGCGACAAGCAGTATGTTAACCTCTAATTAAGTTTATAATATCCTTGATTATCAAAAAAAATGTAAGAATATTAAATAAGAAAAATTAAAAAAATATAAGAATATTAAATAAGAAAAATTAAAAAAATATAAGAATTATTTTCTCAATTATCACTATTAATAACTTATCATTTTTCCTATTTCCTCGCCATAACAACCCCCCCCCCCCCACATATATATAATGTGATGTGGCACATCTCTTTGTCAAAGATCCTGTTTATTTTTTATTCATTTTTTTTGATAAATTTCACTATATTTTAATTTTTTATTATTATTAAAAAAAGTGTTAATTACTACTCTCTCCATTCATTTATATTATTTATTGTAAAAACTTAAATGTCTCAAATTTGTTATTCCATTTATTTATATTCTTTGTTGTAAATTTAAAGGCCTAAATATTCATCACTCAAACCTTTCATTTCTCAATAAAGAATGAAAATCTAATCTATCTATATATTATATATAAAATTAGATATTAAAAAGGTGATTTGACATCCCCTCTTTGGTCAAAGATCCTATTTATCTTTTTTCTCATTTTTTTGTTGTACTTTTTCACGGTATTTCTATTTATTATTACTATTAAAATAAGTGTTGATTAATACTTCCTTCTTTAATTTCTATTATTTATTGTAAAACAATAAATATTTCAAACTTTACTACTTCACTTATTCCTATTCTTTATTGTAAATTTAAAGGCCTAAATATTTATCACTAAATCTTTCATTTTCTCCCAAAAGAAAGAAAATTTATTAAAATAGAGTAGTCTAATGAAATATCTTTTCAAATAGATTGAAAAAAATAAAACCATCCCTTTAACTCTCTTAATTATGAGATTTCTCTTTTTATATTAATATTCAAAAATCTAAAAAATATTTACGTAATTAGTCAATTAAAGAATAATATAATTATTCACTAAATAAATTTAAAAATGAGAAGTCGTAACTCTCAAAAAAAAAATCCGATATTTATTACATTTCATGATGAACCCATGATTAAAGTTAGGAATAAAAAATATTGCACTAGCCAAAAAAAAGACAATTTTTTAAAACTTTTCCCCTATTTTTCCATTTGTTTTATTAGTTTATAAGAATAAAAGTCACAATATTGATTAATTAAATCATTGATATTTAATTAGTATTTTTTCACTTTCTTTTTCGTCTCAAAATAATATTTATTCTTTTTATAGAAATTTTGTTACATCGTTTAAACAAGAGAAAAGCAAAAGATGATGAGTTGAGTAATACTCCCGCTAGGGGTTTCTACGGGTCGGTTTGGGTTGATTATTGATCAAAATTAAAACCAAACTAATTAAGTCAAGTTTTAAATTCTCAAAATTATACCAAACCAATTATAATATACATTTATCGGTTTGGTTGTTATCGATTTCGGTTTGGTTCGGTTATTAACCGTACACAAAAATAAAAGCAACGATTTATTCAAAAGGGGAAAAGTGACAACAATCCATACAAAATGAAAAATAGTTAGAACGACTGACATTATATAAAGAACTTTCAATCACTAAATTTACTAAGTATGATTAAAGCTTCAAAATTCACCATTTTTTCCTAGAAGGAGGGGACCATGGCATTTTTAGACCCACCAAGAATTATCATAGACACTCGTTTACATGAAATCAATAAGATAAATGTTCTCGTCCTGGACATTTTTGCTTTCATAAGTAGATTAAAAATAAAATTTGCTAAAAAAGTATATAAGATCTTTAAAATTGTTTGTAAAAATAATATACTATGCATGTATAATAATAAAATATATGTATATAAGTTGTCGGTTCGGTTTGGTTATTTCTTCGATTTTTTCGAATAAAATCAAAACCCAACCAAATACTATCGATTTTTAAAAAAACCAAAACCAAACCAAACCAAACCAAACCCAAATAAAAATGGTTTGGTTCAGTTTTTCGGTTCAAATCGATTTTTATCCAAACCGTGAACACTCCTAAGTCTCCCTCTACCTCACGATTTATATTAAGTGAATTGTTGTGACTTTTTTCTTAATTTAAGATAAGTGTGATGCAAAATTTGAGAAAATTATTGAGATTTTTTTATATATTTATTTTTAATTTAATGTGGTTGTTCACGTTTTTTTAAATATATTTTCTAATAGAATAATTTAAAAACAATCAAAATAATAAAAATAAAACTAATTTTAAATTTATATTCTTAAATATTTTTTTTGAAAAAGGGCTAAAAATATCCTTGGACTATCCGAAAAGGTTTAAATATACCCTTCATCCATTTATTTGGTTAAAATTACCCCTCAATTCACCTTTTTGGCTCACTTTTACCTTTAGAACTAAAAACATTTTTTCCTTTTATTATTATTGTTGGACAGAGAGAGTAATAAATAATAATAAAAGAAAAAAATGATGTTAATTTTAAGTAGGGGTGTTCATGGTTCGGTTTGGATCGGTTATATGTTAAAATCAAAACCAAACCAATTTAATCGATTTTTAAATTTCTAAAACAAAATCAAAAAAATAACCGTCGATTTGGTTCATTTTTTTCGGTTCGAAAGTAATAAGTTTGTTGAGGACATACGCATCTCGATATACACAAATACTTAGTACATGAATAATTCACAAAAAAAAAACTATTACACGAACAAAGTGATTCATCCAATGTACCAAGTTTCAGAAACTAAAAAAACTCATTGTCAATAACATAAAGTTGGTTCAATAATATGGAGATCTCAACATCTTATCAATAGACTTTTCAATAAAATTACATCTTAAATATTGAGAAATTACTTCTCAAAATAAACAACCAATATTTCATAGCCAAAACCAATCAGCATCTTCTTTAGCTTGAGCTTTAAATTATTCAATGTTGCGTTAGAAAATTTTATAAAGAACAGAGAAAGTGTGATCTTTAAAGTAATGAATATTGAGGGATTTAGACTTAAGGTTTTAATAGTTGGGCTAAAATTCAAGTGTTGGCCTTCAGAAAATAGTAAAATTAAAGACTTAAGTTAATTAAAATTTATCAAAATACTTATATTTTATTTATAAATAATTATAAATTTATATATATAAAACATCTCGGTTCAGTTTGGTTATTTTTGTGGTTAATTTTTAGTAAAACCAAAACCAAACCAATTAGTATCGATTTTTCAAAATTTAAAACCAAACCTAACCAAATCAAACCAAATATCGGTTTGGTTCAGATTGCGGTTCGATTTGGTTTTATAACCATAACCATGAACAATCCTAATTTTAAGGGTATAAATGAGTCAAAAAGATGAATTGAGAACTAATTTTAACCAAATAGATGAATGAGGGATATATTTAAACTTTTTTGGATAGGTGAAGGATATTTTTGACCTTTTTGGTATTTTTTTTCAACCCTAACAATTAATATGGACTAGAGAGACTGCTTATAACATGGTTGTTAGCCGGCCCTAATAAGTGTTTGTTTCTTGAATATTGTGTACCCCACTTTAAAAAATTATATGCGACTCTTGGTCTCACTAAAAGCTTCTCACATTTCAAAATATTCCTATAAGCATTATCTTCTTCCTTTTATATATTATAAATAATAAATGCCTCTTCTTGTTGAAGACAGTCCAATCTCTAAAATGAAGGGATAAACAACTTTATCCATGGTATCAAAATTTGAGTTTGAGCTCTCATCCATGGATATTTGTGGAAGAGAGCATACATATACTTTTCCTTTCTCTTTAGGTAATAATGAAAGATCAATTTTCCTTTCTAAATCTTTTCCTTACAGTTGTACCCAGTGCATTTCACTTATTGTGAGATACTTTTGCTATCGCAACGAGAGCGAGGGTTTTGACCACAAGGTGTTCTATGACTTTTTCTTCAAATGAGACCTCCGAAGAGAAAGAGTATAATGTTTTAACGAGATAAATAATTTGTTGAGCTCAAGAAGGGTTAAACTATGTCAGATTGTGAGACCAGTGTTGCAGGACTCTATGCTTTCCACTTTGAGCGTCTTGGTTACTATTACTTCAATCTCAATCAAACGGTGTGTCAGTACCTCCAACGTATCTACTTTTCATTCCAGTTGTGTGCGTGGACGAATTCTAGCCACGGATAGATCAGATCCCTACTCAACAGCCAACAGTTACTTTACTATGTTTTAGTTACTAAACATTGCAATATTATGAAGTGTTTAAATTGGAATATGTTATGTCATTTTGGGATAGATCAGATCCCTACTCAACAGCCAACAGTTACTTTACTATGTTTTAGTTACTAAACATTGCAATATTATGAAGTGTTTAAATTGGAATATGTT
>JAJONR010012625.1:0-10351 GCA_029582245.1 Solanum etuberosum | reverse complement strand
ACAAAAAAAAAAAAAAAAAAAAAATTCTTATTTCTTAAATTTCAAATATATTTTCATCCCTACCCCCAAACCAGCACCCCCCATCCCCCTCCTCCATCAAACAAAAAAATTTAATTTTTTTTTTGAAAAATGTTTCAAATTTAAAGATTTTTTTTTACCTCACCCAACCCCTACCACCCCTATCCCATACCCCCCCCCCAAAAAAAAAAAATTGCTTTGAAAAATATTTCAAATTTAATTCTTTTTAATTTTTTACATCACTCCCCCCGCCACCCCCGTCAATTTAAAAAAATATATATATATTTTTGGGAAGTATTCAAATTTTTAAAAAATTGCATTTTTATGTCACCCCCGCCCCTACACCCTAACCCGCGCCACCCCCTTCAAAAAAAAATTAAAACACATTGTTTTTGGAAAATATTTCAAATTTAAAAAAAAATCATTTTTGCACCACTCCCTACCCCCACCCCCGCCATCCCCCACCCAGGCCATTCCCGTCAAAAAAATTTAAGAAAATAAAAATTTTGAGAAATATTTCAAATTTAATTTTTTTTTTATGCCACTCCACCCCTAACCCCCCCCCTCGCGCCACCCCCCCAGGCCACCCCATCTAAAAAAGAAATTGGTTTTGAAAAATATTTCAAATTTTATAAATTTTCATTTTTTTTATGCCACCCCACCTCCAAGCAGCCGCCCCCCAACGACCCCGTAAAAAAAAAAAATTGGGTAGTCCTAGGTCGAATGTCTGGGTCGGATTTTGGAATGGTAATCGGGGTCTTGTCCTAGTTTGGTGTCGGGTCGGGTCCTAGATCAATTATCGGAGTTGATTTTCGGATCAGAAATTATTTTTCTAAAGAGTATTTTCTTAGTTTCAAGCCAAAAATAAAAGATATTATCTGGAAAAAAAATTCATTCATCAACCAAACATTAAAAGATATTTTCTAGAAAATATTTTTCTACTCACCAACCAAACATGAGAAAATAAGTTAGAAATTCACTTGTTTTCCAAGAAAACATTTTCCTTCGTACCAAACACACCCTAAATTGCCAGTAATGCAAAGCATCTAAGCCTGAATACATTGAACATATTTTCTTTCTAGGAGAGCAACCTAGTAGAATCTGAGATTACCTCAACAAGAATGTTGGACTGAGGAAAGTTGTTAGTCTGAGACAGATCTTAATGACTTAGTGATTAAAAGACCTACAAATGAAATCCACAAGTTCATTATGCAATGCCTTCTAAACATCATTTATTGGAAAATTTGAAAGAAAATATGTGTATACAGATATGCAGGAGAAAAGACATCCTCTTACAAGCTTATTAAACTTATCAAAGATTTTATGTTTATTCTTGTAAGAGCTCATTTTAATCTTCCTAATGTCTTTGATTGGAACCCTCTCATGGAAAAGTCGTCAAGGATCAAGCCTATTCTAAAAATCATTCTTATTAAATGGGCTAAACTATCTAATTCCAAGCTTAACACAAATGGATGCTCTAAGGGTAATCCTGGGAGGGGGGGAGGATGTCTAAGAGATCATAATGGGAAATTGGTATCATTTTTGGGGAACTGTACCAACAATTTTCCAGAAGCCTCAGCTATACTAATTGGTATAAACTGGTGCATCAACAATGGAGTCCTGAATGTGATCATCGAATCTAATTCTATGATTGGGTTCAACAAGAAAATGACTTCTCACTAGCAAATTAGGAGCAATATAAAGAAGATTGAAGATTCAAAAGAGAAGGAACAATTCTATTTTGCTCATTTCTACAGAGAAACTAACACTGATGCAGACACTATGACTAATTGGAGCCTAATTGGCCAGGATACAAGCTTTTTCACCAATATTATTGACCTTCTCATCAAGATGAGAGCACTTTTGAATTTGAAGATAGATAAGGACAGAACGACCAACTTCAAAGTCAGTACTAGCAAGAATTGTTTTAATATATATTTTATCAGTTTTTGTGTACTTAACTGCGGGTAAATGCTCCACTAGTATTTGGGATATAACCTGTAATTTTGTATAGAGTGGAGCAACTATTCTCTTGCTTTAGAAGTTGTGGTGGATAGAATTGTTACTTCCCGACTTCATATATTCTCCTTTTGGTTGCTAATATACAGGTAGGGGTCTTGCCTAACCCCGGCCCATACCACGATGGCTGGAATAATTTTTTTTTTTTTTTTTTTAAGTAACCACAAAATTTCTTATTCCAGGATAAAATAGGTAAATGACAAAAATATATTTTTAAAAATATTTTTATACATCACTTTTCATATTCATGAAGATTGTTTTTGTAAACAAATAACTTGTTCTTAAAATTTATGCAATGCATATTATTCTAAATACAACAAATCAAACACTCAATAAAATATCATCTCATCATAACTAATCCTAACATAACGTACCTCATCATAACTAATCCCAACATTATGTATTTCATCATAACTAATTTCAACATAACTTATCTCATCATAGTGTCAAGGTGAATTTCAACATACTTCCTGTAAATGTCAAGTGCCACAAATTTAAATTTTCATAAATTGAACATGGTAAAACTAAAAATTAAGCTAGAAACTTAATTTATTCGGAGAAAAATAAAATTTCATACTAATAACGTATTATAAAATAAAATGGAGAAAAACTTTTTGGATCAATCCCTTTCTTATTGATAACAACAACAACAAAGTTGTTGTCATTCCCTGAACAAACCTGCACGCAACCATAATAAAGGCTGAAATAAGTATTTCATTACATTAACACACGGCAATTACTTCTAACTGAAGTACAGACCTTGTTTATGATCTTTTGCACTCTCTCATCAACTGAATGCCTTTCGGCAGCAGCCATTGCCTCTCTCTGCTCCGCATTCGACTAGAAAAACCCTGCATTTACTTCACTGAGAAAGACAAGTGCGTTAACTATGTGAACTCAATAAGTCCAAGTAAATACATGTAATATGAAGCTGTGATGAACAATAATCACCTCATCTCATATTCCAGTGATACATTACAAATCATAATGTAACAGTTCTCAGCTCGTATTTTCATGTCTGAATGTCTTGAACCATGTTGAGCACAAGTCCCCCAACCTGAAAGCAGAGCAAGAAAACATGAGTACTACAGCATGTTGAGTCTGTACTCACAAAGTTCAATTTTTCAGTTTACATTGTCCAGAACGGATGGGTCTGTGGTTGACGCATTTCTAAATGAATGTGTCATAGGTTGATAGTTTTAACAGGCTGACCAATTGGAAAAACACCAATTTGATTTTTTCCAACTTCCTGCATAGCTTGTTGGTTTCTCTGTTATTTTCCTTCTATTCCCCTTTATTTTTGAGTTGCAGATATTCTAGAATTAAAGATAGTTGTTTCAAGCATTCACAATTTAAATTAAACAAATGGTTAAATAAGCAAAGAATGAATAGACCTTCACATCTTTTGGCTTTTCATGAATAATCAAAATCCCCAATATATTTTTGTCTTTTGAACATGAATGGCGTGTGCTGTTACGGGTATGATAGAGTTGTTGTAGCTCCACCAAACAGGTAGAACTTATTTTGAGAAAGGAAAGAAATATTCATGGGCATCTAGAAATTTTTTCTTGAAGTTAGGAAATAGAGAGAGGTGCAGGACACGATATAGAATATATTGCAAGAGAAAAAGAAAAAAATATTCATGAACCAAACACAACCTTTAGTTTGTTTCCTGCAACTGCATCCCAGATTGATAAACTAAGAGACATATCATGCAGCAATCCCAGTGTGGCTGATCATCCGAAAAGACCAGCTAAGCATCATTGGCTTGGTCAGCCTTTACATGACCAACTACCTATTACTACGCAGGCTCATCAAACAATGTTCTTTAGCTTTCTTCAGGATTTGGCCTGAACTGTTCGACAGATTCCCACGTGTTACGCACCCGTTCGCCACTTTGTTCTCAACTCGTCTCACCTCTTGGGCGAGATAAGCTACCAAGCACTCGGCAGCACCTAAAACAGTGACTCAGAATAGCAACTCTTATATACTGAAGGAAATCTCATGATGCAAATAGAGAAAAATAACATCGCAATGCATAGATCCTACATACAATTAAAACAAGAAAAACAAGATGCCACCTGAAAACAAAGACACGGAAAAATTGATCATATTCCATATAAAATAGTTATTAGATTGTTGACTTTATGAAGTTCGACTTCTCCCCCACAAGAAAACATGGCCATATTTGGTGACTAATTACAACAAAACTAATATGGAATTCTAGATAAACTATTCAATGCCATGAAGCTGCACCAACCAGATAAAAACTAAATAGAAAATTTTCCTGCAATAAATGATCCCAAGTTCTAAGTGCAACTATTAATGAACCAAATCACAAACAACAAAAATCAAAGTTTTAGTAATTATTGATGCACCCGCGATTCGTTGAGGTTCACTCTTCTTTCTATCAGAGAGAAATCCCTGCAAACTGCTAGCCCTGGAGTATATTGAAATACTGTCACCTTCCGTATAATCCTTGTCATCGCCACTGAGGCCAAATAACGCACTAATTTTCTTGCGCCTAGCACAAGTAGAGATTAAAGTGTATCCACACATATCCACACATTTCCTTTGACATAGCAGTATAGAATTAGGTATCCATTAATCCAAACCGCACCCCCACACACACTCCCATCTCACAGAACCAAATCTATATCATGATAAACTGGATCGACGACTATTCAAATAAAATTTTTAAATTAATTAAACAATGATTTCAAATTAGACCAAATTATACATTCATTGTACTTGTTGCGAAGGAAATTTGAGCGGAAGCTGGAAAATAAATAAGAGGCCCATTCCCTACATATTGGTCAACAACGGATTAAACCATTTGTGAATACTCGTTTCTATACTTCTAAAAGAAAATCACCACCTTGGTGTTTTTCAATACTCTCTCGAATCAAAACCAAGAAGAATTTTTTTTTTTGATAAGTGAGATATATAAATACTTCTACCAAAGATACATATCAAACCAGTACCTACTTGATAAATTGATTATTTCACATATTGCTACTTGAAAGATGAATAGCAGATTCACGTAGTACTCCAGAGAAGCCCAATTATTATGTAAACATCTTGATGACAACACCAAGATTTTCTAGGATATCCTAAGATACCGGACGCAACAACTCCAACCAAACATCCCAAGTGCTTCACATTTTCCAAGAATTGTCACCCAAGAAAATTATGTTATTAGTTAAGACAAGAATAATAGGTTTTTTCACTAATCTTTAATATAGAGTGTTGTTAAGATAAGATTAGTAGGGCTGAGACTAGGAAAGTAAAGAGAAGTTAAAAGATTTCTTTAGAAGTAGAGTAAGTTTTACTGTGAAAACGACAATGTTAATGCAATGAATCAAGAGGTGACCTTGGACTCTTCGGCAATGGCGGAGATGAGATTGGAATGTCATCACTAACAAAATTCTTCGCTTCGCCATATTAAGCAAATATTTAGAGTTTTAAATTATTAGTAAAACCCTAAAGATTTGCATTCAATGGCGACAATGTTCCTCATTTGTTGGGGTGAAGCAGTGAGAGGTAAATACGCGGTATTTTATAGAATGCTTTATCCATACCGAAATACGCGGCATTTTATGGAATGCTTTATCCATACATAAATATTTATGGAAATACGCAGTAATTTATAGAATGTTTTATCCATACGCAAATATTTATGGAAATACGCTATAATTTATAGAATGCTTTATCCATATGCAAATATTTATGAAAATATGTGGTAATTTATAGAATGCTTTACCCATACACAAATATTTATGAAAATACGTGGCAATTTATAGAATGCTTTATCCATACACAAATATTTATGAAAATACGCGGTAATTTATAGAATGCTTTATCCATACGTAAATATTTATGGATATACTAGGTAATTTATAGAATGCTTTATCCGCGAATATGGAAATCGTAATTTCCTTTTTTATATTTTTTGTTTCCTTTTTGTCATATCTTTTTTTTGTTTTGTTTTTATCTATTTTCATTTTTGATTGCTATAAATCGATTCAGTTTTTTCTTAGTTTCTTTTGCATTTTTCTAATTTTATTTGGTTAGTTTTTTTTCTTATATAGATGTAAGCCTATTAAAAAAAAATTATGTTTTGTTTGCTTTTCTTTATAATCTATTTTTTGGATATTTATTTTCTTTTTCAAGATAATATAAGTTGTGTCTAGAAATATAATTTTTGATCGGAGGTTTTTGACTTTGGAGAAAATTTTCATTCAAGAATTTGTCAACAATAATATATTTAATAAAATTCCATAAAATTGAGTATGTAATGGATATAGTGCAAGTAGGCCTTATCGCTATCTTCCTGAGATAGATAGATTGTTTTTAAAAGACTCTTAGATCAAGCTAATCAAAGTAGTAATTAAAAGACAAATATGACTATTAATAACAAAGCAGTCTGGATCTGTATGCAAGGAAACGTAATAACAACAAGGTGTGAACACCTAAACACATGTTTTAAGTGGTCATATAAATCCTTTAAATTAATTCATAATTCAAACGGATCTTTCATTGTTAAATATTCAATTTTTAGTCCTTCATGGATATGATGACAAAAGAAAATCATGGTCTTCACTTTATCTTGACTTGATACTTTATTTTTTTATTTGATAGTATCTTCAAGACCTTTACGTATATTTATACATTAAATATCTATAACAAATAATTTTTGTAAGCAATATCAAGTGCTATAAATTCAAACTTTAATAAATTAAACATGATAAAAACTTAGAATAAAAATTTAATATATCCAAAGAAAATTAGAGTCTAACAAGTTATTATAATATAAAATGGAGTACTAAACTTAAAACATCAAAAGATGCTTAGTTGAGAGAATCAAGAAGAGTACATAGAGCATGAGTTTTCTCGTCCACTTCTCATGTCATTCTTACCGCATTAAAGGGGTTAGTTATAACTCAAAATATATGCCCGTTTAGCCGTGTTAGATAAGGCTCCTCTCCATTATTCATTCTCATCATTTCCCCAAGTTCCTACTCAGATAGAAGTCATGTGTCATAATTAAAAATTAAAGGTTGAAATTTAATTATCTAAATCAAGGTCTTAATCATGATTAGAATAACAAATAATTTCTTTATAATATTTCCTAATTAATGTCAATCTCATAATTCTAGATTAAAATGATCTCAATTCATAAATATATCTAAAATTTCTCTCTTTTTAAAAAAATGATTTTTTTCTTTTTTTGTTACGAAAAAATCTTTTTCTATTTTGTTCTAATTTTATTTTATTTTTGCAGTTTTGAGTTATTGAAAGAAAAAAAAAACTAACATCATCCATTAATTTTTTTTTTTAAAAATGAAAATTTGTAAGTATTCTTTTTAAATTTTAACATTATATATTTATATTTCTAGCGGTTTCCCGTAAGGCCTAAGCATAATGTTTGATGGAGATGTAAAGAAGAACAGGAAAAAATAAATAAAGAACTCCTACATGACCAAAAAAGAGGACAAAAAAATATCTTTTTAAAAAAAAAGAAAAGAAGAAGAGCTCGTAATCAAATGGAAAATAGTGATTTTCTGAAATCACTTCTGAGATAATTTTTAGCTAGAAATATGGATTTGATGTTTTTTAAAAGAAAATAAAGAAATTACTTTGTTATTTTAATCATGGTTAGGACTTTAATTTAGGTAATTAAATCTCAACCTTTAATTTTTAATTATGACACATGGGTTCCATCCGAATAGGAACTTGAGGAAATGGAGAGAATGAGTAATGGAGAAGAGCCTCATCCAGCCATGTGATATGAAATTATAAGATGAAATTGAAATTTTATTTATACATATAATTTGGACTTTTTATATTGTATGCATCGAGTGTATACACCAAGCCATAAAAAGAGTTTAAATTTATAGTTTATTTTACTTAACCATAATTAATTAACATGTGTTTTACTTTATTAAATCACGTAATAATGGATTGATCATTTTACGTAACATTGAAGCCTAGATAAAAAAAGAAGAAGATATTATTCCAACATAAATTTGCACACACACTATATAATTAGATCATTCTACATATCCAATCAATACTTGAGTTGATTATAGATGAAAGCCTTGAGATGTGTCATCATATCTTGAGTTGTTGGTGAATTATGTAGGATATGAAATGCATGTCCTACACCTTTATAAACATGTTTAACCACTTTAATTCCAGCTTCTCTCAGTACACTATACATTTCCAAATTTCTATCTTTGAGTATGTCCATCTCCGATATACAGATCAAAACAGATGGAAGTTTTATGTTATCACTACTCAATCTAGGGTTACACCACGGATGATCACGATTCGAGCCCACTGGCAACGCGATTCGCCAATAAGTATCCGAAGCAGATAAATTCAAAGCAGAGTATGGAGGTTGAACTGAATATTTCTCTGAATGAGTCCGTGATTCACCTCCGAAAAATGGTTGGATCAAAATAACCCCTTTGAGACATAAAGGCTTGATATTATACGAATTGAGCCTAATGGCTACGTGATAAGCAATATTAGCACCAGCACTGTCACCACTAATGAACATGTTTGAAAAATTGCATTTACTAGACCACCAATTTTGTTCCTTAGCTTGATTTTTTAGCCACGTTATAGCGTGGAATCCATCGTCGTAAGCAGCAGGAAGACGATTTTCGGGTGCTAATCGATAGTTAACAGACATAATTACAACTCCAATTTTCGAAGCAAGAGTTGATAAGAAATCATGGTAACATTTCCATGCAGCGGAGCCTACTGAAAAACCTCCCCCATGAAAATAAAGGAGTAAAGGGAGTTTCTTTGAAGGATTATTATTATTATTATTATTATTATTATTGGTAGGGAGGTAAATTCGTGACCATAAATTAGTGGGATTGTGAAAAATGACATCTTTGGATGTAACATGAGGGAGGGAATTAGGTGGGACATTTGGGACAATAGGTGCTCTTTCAATCTGGCCATTGTTGTAAACTTTTATAAGACCTTCAATTTCTTCGACTACAACTATTCCATGGTCGACTTTTCTTACATTGAGATTTTGTCTAGGATCGTATGAAATGGCAGTAACCATTTTTTTTTATTTTTTTTTTTTGGGGTATATCTTTGTAGTGAGTAATTTGGTTTTCTTTGTTGGTTTTTTGAGAGGATTTTGGTGTCCTTTTATAGAGAGGTTTGATACCCCAACTACGTAAAAAGTGATAGATCCTTTGGCACAATATAGAATTATTATTTTTGGTCAAGTGTAGTTGATATATATTTTCATTTAAAAAAAAAGTATTTTCATTATATTTTCATTTTACAACTCAATTGTTCAAACTTGCCTGCATTGCATATTTGAAATTACTCAATACTCGTTATGTTGATTATCCAAATGGGTTGGTAAGTATTTTTTATTTTTAGTTAGAGCTATCGAGTTCGAATTTAAAGAATAGAATGAAATTGTCTTTTTTAAAGAGTGTTTTATCTCCCAGTAGAATTTCTCAATGCAAATCCAGATTAATCAATTCCTAAAATGAATATTGAAAAATAAACACTATCTTATTAAACACCATTAAAGTGCAATAACAAGTACTACATCCATTTCATATTAGATGAACACTTTCTATTTCACACGGTGATTAAAAAATTATTAATAGATTGATCAATTTTACTATTTTGGCCTTAATTCATATTAATTAGTTTTTTGAAAAAAAATTCTTAGATCTTCAAAACTTGTTTAAACTTCCGAAGCTCATATTAATTATAGGAATAAAATGGGAAAAATTTAATTAATTTTATACTAATTTAGTAAATGACCAAGTAATATAAGTAATTTTTTTAAAAATAAGATGTGCATCTAATATTGTACAAATTATTAATAGATTGATCAATTTTACTATTTTGGCCTTAATTCATATTAATTAGTTTTTTGAAAAAAAATTCTTAGATCTTCAAAACTTGTTTAAACTTCCGAAGCTCATATTAATTATAGGAATAAAATGGGAAAAATTTAATTAATTTTATACTAATTTAGTAAATGACCAAGTAATATAAGTAATTTTTTTAAAAATAAGATGTGCATCTAATATTGTACAAATTATTAATAGATTGATCAATTTTACTATTTTGGCCTTAATTCATATTAATTAGTTTTTTGAAAAAAAATTCTTAGATCTTCAAAACTTGTTTAAACTTCCGAAGCTCATATTAATTATAGGAATAAAATGGGAAAAATTTAATTAATTTTATACTAATTTAGTAAATGACCAAGTAATATAAGTAATTTTTTTAAAAATAAGATGTGCATCTAATATTGTAC
>JAJONR010012624.1:0-15893 GCA_029582245.1 Solanum etuberosum | reverse complement strand
CTATTTCCAATTTAGTTCTTTTTGGAACTCAAGGTGCTACATCTAGTAACCTTAACACTTAAGAAATTTTAAATTCCTCGGTAAAATCCTACTCACAATGAAGGATGGTTCGAGTCTTAGCTCAAAAAAATTCTGGGGTGTTACAGTTTAAAAGATGATAAATAAAAAATATAGTAATTAGCAATATATATAGGTCTGTATATTAAATGTATAATATACACATAGAGAGTAAGTAATTAAATTACGAATTTGAATCTTTCGACCAGTATAATATATATATATATGGTGTATATTTTAAATTGAATATACATATATGAATGAATGAATTTTTGAGTTTCTTATAAGGTTTGAACCATCATAATTTTGAACTATTTTTTGAGATATGAATTAGGCAGAAATTCAAATCATCTGAATTAAAGTAGCTTTTGAGCAATATATCAAGTGACCAAAAACACTTTTGAGGGATAGAATTAGTTTTTTAGATTAGATATTGCTGTGTTGGATAAAAATCGGGTGTCTCAATGCCTTTAAAAACGAGGCATTCGTCTTAGGCTTCAAAATTTGGGGACCTCATCTTCCAGTAATAATAAAATTGTTATAAGTTCTTTTTTAAAACATTACTACTGTATCTTTCCATTTATTTGTCTAACTTTTTTAGTTCGTTTCAAAATATTAAAGAATCTTTTTTTCTTTTTTGTCAAATTTTAAGTTTAACTTTCCACTTGACATGTTTAAGACCACAAGATTAAAAAAAATATATATATATATATAAACCAGACAAAAGATTAGAACGAATGAACTATTATTTATAAAAAAAGTAAATTTTTTTCATTTAAAAAAAAGAAAAAACTTTGCATCTCAAAAATAATTTAAAATATACTAACAATTTGCATCTGAAAAAATTAGAAGAATAAACTTTAAATATAAAAAAATTAAAATTTTAAAACCTCCAATTTATTTTTAGTTTTAGGCCGGTGATTAGCTTGAACCACTAAAAGTGTTAGAAAATGAAAATAAATCGTTAAATGTATTTTGTGAAAAGCAGTTTCCTTAGTTTATTTTTATTTGTTCAATACTTTAAAAAATAGATTTTCACTTTTACGAATTACTTTTACCTTATGGAGAAAAAATAAACCTGTATCTTTGTTCTTACTTTACCATAAACATTAGATAGTTATATATCTTCTATCTAACTCTATTTAATGAGAGGAAGTTAATATTATGTGGCTTATCCTTATTGTCCAGTCTGTTGACAGGTTGGGAGCATGAGCATGCATTTTGCTGTAACTTGAATTGAGAGAAAGCCTTAGAATTTACTTTTACATTCAATATTTCACCTGCAATATAGCAATGTGTATTAATTGATTCTTTTTCTTTTTTTTTGTTGCTGTATTTCTCTTTTTATTTGAATTACTTATCGGTTCACCTATTTAGAGGCGAATTCATAATTAAAATTAATAGATTTTTATATCAATTTAAGTTAATATTATAACAATAATTGAATTCACAACCAATAGTATGAAATATTTAATTTGACCTCCTTTATTTTTGCATGCGCCGTTGACTAGGTTTTAACGTAATCCTTTATACTTTAGTAAGAAGACCTTTCAAAGATCTTGTCTGTTGGACTGCTCAAAATTTTCAACTACGGATGTAAAACATGTTAAGTATTTCCTCTTTTCCTAATTATTTGTCCATTTTTTCTTTTTTAGTTATTCATAATTACTTGTCTATTTTGACAAATCAAGAAAGGATAAAAAAAATTTACTCATTATAACCCTCAATTAATTACTTTTAAAAAAGTAGAACTTCTTGAAAATTTTAAATTTTAAATTCATCCACTTAATAATTAATAGAGGTAAAATGATAAATTCACTATATTATTAATTGTTTCTTTAATAGATACGTTAATTTAAAAGTGAACAAGTAATTAGTAACAACGAAGTAATTGAAATTGGGCTTGCTTCGATATTAAGGAATGTTATTGAGCAAAGGATCAACTAAACCATAAGCTTTTGTTAATGCATCAACTTTGCAAAGCTTCAATTTCAATTTGAAATTTTGATTCAAATTTAACCTAAAAAGTAAAAGGTATTTCCATTTCAAATATGTGATTTCAATTTTTTTAATTTAAAACTTATTTTTAAATTTTGAAAAGAAAAAAAAAAAGACTAATTGCAAAAGTAATTAGTCGAGTAAACCTTACTCAAAAACCAACTCCTTCTCCAAACGGCCATACCTACTCAATCCGGCCAAGTTGTGGTTGTCACTTGTCCCAATCCGCCGTAAGAGTTATCTCTGGCTTTGATCGTTTGACCGTAATTTGGGGACAAAGTATCCATAGTTTTCACAGATTTTTCATGATAGTGAGAAAGAGTACAACTTTTGAAATTCAAATAGCACGTTCCAACCTAAGTTAAATTTCAAATCAACACTTTGCAATTTTCAATCAGATGTTTTGGGTGATGGTTCTCTTCTTTTGACTGCTCCTTACATATCCTACGCCTGTGATGTTTGTAAACATTTTACTAACACAAGAACATGGCACAATGTGTGGGATGAAAATGTTAATGCACATCTTCAAGTGGAACTAAATACGATATTCAAAATATTTTGTGTATCTTGAACGATACAAGTACAAAAACAAAAAGAATGGATTTAATTACTTCTACTTCAAAACATCCTGATAAGTTTTCCATGCACTAACAAGTAAAGAAGAAAGAAAGATACATAAGAGTACTAATACTATCTATAGTAAGACTTTGAGCTTCCGTTTGACCATAGATTTTCAACTTGAAATTTGAAAAATTGAGTTTTTAAAGTTTTGATTTTTGTAACTTTGAAGTTGTGTTTGAACTTGCATTTTACACGAAAAAAATTGAAGTTTTGTGAGTGGAAGTGAAATTTCTCACTAGTGTAAATCGGTTTTTGGCAACTCGAAAATATTTGAAAATCCAGTTTTTCATCGATGGTTCTGATACAAAATCTATGGTCAAACGCTAGCTAAGTTAGGATGATACTATATCTACTTCCCTTTTCCCAAACAAATACTTTTCCTAACCTTATTACCACCACCATTGGATGCACCTTTAGTTCCTTTTGCAGAAAAGATGGACTCTTTCACCTTATCTTGATCATCATTCTTCATTGAACTCTTCCCTTTGTTGCTAATAAAGCTGCAATTCTTTTCCTTCCCCTTTTCCTTTGAATTCTTGAAATTAACCATAGTAGCTACACCACCACTCATCCCATTTCTTGAAAAATTACTAATTGGTCCTGAAGATGCATCAGAAGCCATTGAATCATCAGTCTCACAATCCTCATCGTCTTCATTAACGGGACCTTCTTTGTTATAATTACTATCTTCTAATTCATCAAAATCCCCAATATTGTCGTCACCAGTTGAAGGAGAACCAATGTACATTGTCCATCCAGATTCACTGCTGTTACATTCTTCACCTTCTCCAAAGAATTGGGAATTAGAATCCATAGGAACAGAGTAAGTGCAAAAACAGAGCAATAATAATTAGATGAGCTAAAAGACAGAAGAGTAAAAAATGAAGGCAAAAGAAACACTTTTTTTTTTAATACAATACAGCTCTCACACCACACAAATAAGAAGAACGTGGCAGATTTATTATACTTTTGAAAGCAACCGCAAACCCCTGTATTTAATTTTTCTTCTCTCTTTAACACCTGGACTGGACAACATGTACATATAGCATTATTTCACCTGACTTTACATCACATACAGGGACAGGTAGAAGCTGTCAAAGATATTCATAGAGAAACATGTGTTTTATGAAAAAACACGATGGAATGAATGAGACCCTTTTATTTTTAATTAGATATTTTGAATTCGAGTCGAGAGAATGAAGTAACTCCTGGAAAAGAGAGTGGTTTTTTTTTGGTGGCTATAACTACACTTCACGAATTTGAATTAGTTGGATTAGTAGATTATAGAGAAAAACACAAAGTAAAAAAACATAATATATAAATATGTCATTTAGAACTTGGCCTCAGCTTACCCTCCAACTTTGAATGTACACAAATAGATATTTAAATTTATAAAAATTTGAATAAGTAACACGCGTGGCATACTAGGACGCCAATGATGCAAATTAGTCACATAAAACGCCACATAGGGCTCTAAAGGAGTATGAATTTTTTTTAAAAAAAAATTGCACGAAACACGCCGAAAATTTACCTTGGAGTAAATGTGAAAGGACAGAACTGGGGCTGCTCTGAAGAGAAGATATAAAATCTTTACTATTGTTTAGAATACTGAACTTGATTCATTAATAAGAGGCTGTATACTTTGAATGCAAAATACAGAGGAGGTGCACAGCCTATGTGCTATGCTACTGAGAATAATGTATATTGTATTATGTGCATTACTTTATTCGTTTCAATTTAAGTGTCTTACCTTCGTAAGCTTTTTAAAATCCAACATCCCACGTGGCAAGTTTAATATCAAAAGACTTAAAGCACTATACACATATTTAATTTAAAATCACAAAATTTAATAATCTCTCTTTATCTCTTAAATTATGTGTCCAATTGAATAGGACGGAGGGAGTATATAATACAATATAGTCATACTGAAACTCGTCCATTTCTAATGTCATGTCAAATAATAAAACAAAAGGCATGCGAGTAAATGAAAATGCAGCTTTTTCTCCAACTGGAGTTGTTGTCTTCTATTAATAGTCATCTCAACAAGCAGTGAAGTTTTGGGCAAGGCGGCAAATACAAGTTCTAACTATTATCTACGTTAATTTTTATTTGTGTATTATATTATTTTGAAATGTTCAACCACAATATTTAATCTGATGAGATTTAAATATATGTTAATTAACCAAAGTTAAGTGCTAAAACACATAATTAATTATACATCAATCGACTTGACGTAAACATCCAATTTTGGGTAAGTTTTTACTTACCCCTTGGTGATTAATTAACTCCTTTCTCTTTATGGTTCTAGTTTATTCGGTTTCTTGGCTCCGGTTTGGCTATAGATTTTATTTTGAAATTTGAGATTTTGAAGTTACTTTATATTTTAGAAACGTTAAGTTATGTTTGGACATGCATTTTTTTTAATCACAATTTGAAATTTTGTAAGTGGAAGTCCAAAAAAGCTAGTCAACTTTAAAACATGTTGAAATCTAATTCAAATTTATGATCTACTTCCCTTCGTCCACTTTTAATTGTTATGTTGCGCTTTTCGAAAGTCAATTTGACTAATTTTCAAAATTAAATTAGATTACATTAATTCGATATTTTAAACAAAAAATTTAGATATTCAAAAACTATACGAAAAGTACTATAAATTGTAATTTTTTGCATATCAATATGATGAAAAAATACATCGTAAAATGTTAGTCAAAGTTCTTATTGTTTGACTCTAAAAAAGGAAACCATGACAATTAAAAATGGACGGAGGGAGTAACAGATATTGAAAAATAAGTCAAAATCTATAGTCAAACACTAGCTTAATCAGTTACTCCCTCCGTTCATTTTTAATTGTCACTATTTGACTTGACACACTTATTAAGAAAATATTTATTGATATAGTTATTTTACCACACTATCCCTACTAATTAATGTTTAGTATTAGGTTTTGAAAAATGATATGGAGAATAATATTTAATGTTGAAGGTAAAACATGGAAAAAAATTGTTTTTTCTTGATATGTCAAAAGTGACAAGTAAATTTTCTGAACGGAGGAATTATTTTGCAGCGCCTTGTTCAATGCATGACAATTATGATTTTTAAACCTTTTTTCCTTTTATAAACAAGTATTACATGTTACTAGTAATAAAAAAAAATTCCAATTTGTGAGATTGGCAAATGGCAATCTTAGTTGATGATCTGGCAAATTAGTTAGATCTAAAGTCCAAAATATAATTAGTACCTTTAATGCTATGAATCTTTTGTTGCTATTCATGTTATATAAATAGGAAGACCTACATTTTTGGGATGTCATTTTTTCTTGATATTAAGGGGAAGTAGCAAAAGGGACATCATAAACCCCTTTTTAGTTGTTCCTCACTTGTAAATCCTAGAAATTGGTTTTATAATTAATAAGGAAATTAAATTGCCAGACAACTTAGGCCCATGCATGTATTATTCTTGTTTCTTGTCTTTTTGGGTGATCATGTCTTGAATTGAACTTTTTTTTGGGCTCCATGTGATTTAAGTAAAAATTGTCCTACAAATTCTTTTCGGCTATAAGACAAATATCCCAAGCCTGGAAAGATTTTCAATCTAAACCAGGTCAGTCCATCACTTTCTTGCACTTTGTAGTATTTCAAATGTGGTGTGGTGAAGGAACAAACAATAAGATAATGTTTTCTATGTGTTCAAGTCAAACTTAGATATGACAAATCTCTTGTCTTTCGCATTGCAAAGCTAGGAATAAGTATAAATTTGCGCATATATATCTTATAATTTGTATGTATCAGGTATTTATATCAAACAAATAAATACATATTTTAATTTTTGTTAAAATTGTTCGATCCACATAAATTGAATCGGTTTGATGTAAAATGTGTTAGAATTTACCCACAAGAGTATATAATTTTTTTGTTAGGTCCACTCACCATATGATGGGGCATTATATAATTATAGTTCCTCCCATGTAACTTAAAGTAGTTATATGAACAGCTTTATGTGATTTAGAGATCTTACAAAGTCTCTGACTTTTTTTTTCCAACTTTCCCTCCTTTAATATTGTCACATGCAATTTGTATGGCAATCTTCATTACCATAAAAGGAAGCATCAATTCAAAGTGTGCTTTTTTTTCAACGATCGCTAAACTTTTAAATAAGATGATCACTTATTACATATGAAAAAATGAAAAAACTTCTAAACAGACGTGTTTGACTATGGAATCAAATTGAATAAACACGTACGTGTTACGACATAATATATAACTAACAGAAAATATGTTACAATAAGGAGAAAAACGGTGGTCCTTATGAACTAATTGTTCTACATTTCTTACTTGGCGTAGCTTGTTACATGGGCCGAAGATCTTCCACGTGACCGGCAAGCTCTTATTCCAATTTCTATAGGACCTAGCTACAACTCTTTATCTGTTGTCCGTTCCTTTCGCTCAAACAAGGTTTCACAGAGTCGAGTTCAAGTAGCATCTTTATATGTATCGGATCATTTGTGGATTGAAACTCTCTTTTCTTTCAGCTTTCCCTTTCCATTGGACCAGGTCAAGGCTGTTGTAAGCAGTTCTGATCTCAAGCATCTATCACTTTTTTTTTTGTTATACTAGCGGCGGCAGATCTATTAGTAAACAGGAGCCGCTATCGCTCACCCGGCTGGATGTCAATCTGACGGATGGATAGGCGTAGCAGAAAAGAAAGGGTCAATTACAAGAGGAAGGCGGAGGAAAAAAGACGAGAGAGCAAGACCCAGGAGGCTCGCAAAGAGGAGCTTCTTAATTAACTAAACTTGTTGGGAATTATTTGAAGAAAAAGTATACGTAGGCTTTGCAATATACAAAGGTAATTTATTATCTCCAACGAACACAAGTACTATTTTAGGCTCTGGATCTAATGCACATATTATTTGATCATCATACTTTCTCTTTTCTTCATCAATCTGCAGTATTACGGACTCTGAATGATTTGAAATTGAATTTTCTCGATTTTGAAATCGATAGAAGATGGCGAAAGCAACGGCAGCGCAAATGAACCCAACAGCACAATATAAGTATGGAATTGGGGAATTCCATTTCCATAATTCAGCTGAATTAGTTTTTATATACTTCACTTCCTCCCACTTTGCACCTGGTTGCATTTTTCTTCTTGTTGTGTTTATTTGATTTGATTTATGATGAAAAATGGTTCAATGATGATCTGTTTTTATAGACAATTGAATATTGTCAATTTGTTATACAAAAAAAAAGAATCATATCATCCAACTAGGCACAATAATAAACTTGGTGCGTCAAGAATTTTTCTTTTTTACACATTTTTAAAAAATATATTAATATTGTTAACATGAGAATATTAGAATATTTTAACTGGACTGATCTCTTTTGGGAGAATCATATACTTCCCATAACGCTTTTTTTGTGAACTTTTTGGTATAGATTAATTAGGGGGGAATATTAAATTAATTAATTAAACACAGTAATTATATTCTTTTCCTTTATACTTTCGTTAACTTATCCATAATCCATTAAGTGTTGTATTAAAAATTCAAGCGATGCGATCTTAATAGATTTCACTTTAAAAAAGAAATGGAATTTTATTGGCCATGTTTAACTAGATGGAGAAAGAATCTGATTATTACATTCTCACGTTTAATTAATGCAGAAATGGAGATAGGATCTTTTCATTGACTCATTCCTAAATCAAAAGTCCCGTGTTCAAGCCCTGAAATTTATATTAACAGTTGTTTAAATCAAATCAAATCAACGCTTCAAATAATAAAGGACAAGTTCAAGATTTGACTTTTCAAGAAAATGAATTAATTAGTTGTTAATCATTTTCTGAGAGTAAGATTGTAAATAAGAGTTTTCCTCCATAATGCTCAATGGACATAGCTCAAACTGAACCATGGCTCTGCTTCAAATTTGCTTAATCATCATCCAATCCTTTATTATATGGGGTTTCATCCAGACACCTCAACTTGATCAAAGCAAATATTTTAAACGGGGACAAGTACGAGGGTCTCTCAAATGTACACACCCTTCCTTTTCTTCTCCATTGAGCACGGAGGTTTTTTTTACTTGTGTATCAAGATCAATGACCTTCACTTAGATTGATAGCATCAAAACATTACAGCGAAAAGTCTGAAATTCAACAGCCTGAAGGAATTTTTTGTGTTTTTTTCTACGAAAATAAGTTACAACATAGGAAAAGTCTACCTCAAAAGGCTGGATAAATAAACTATCAACAGCAATCAGACTATGCAACTACAGAGAACTCCCAAAAAGAACCTCTCACCACACATATATTCCTTCTTCTATCACTAAACAACAGAGAACTATTGCTTCTTCAATCACATTTTGACTGGAAAAAGGTGAAGAATGAACAGTAACATATGGTATATACGTAACATGCAAAGATGTTTATATGGATGACGCATATGTAGACTAACCCAATGTGTCTCCTCCGTCCTTCTAATGTGAAAACTTTGAGATTAACTTGTCGACGTGGATTAGGATATCATCTATGCAAGGTCGAACTGTTGCTTGAGGCTGAAGCATCCATGTCACAAACTGATGTAGGCCCTCTGGATATGGAGGCTTTGGCCCAGTTGGCCACTTTATTTGTGCATTTACAATGGCCAGCTGCAAACTCCCACCAGATTCCCCAAGTGCATACTCAAAAGGAGATACCCCATACCTGAAGATAGAGCCATGAAGTGCAAATTTGATTACTTTTTATTGTAAGCGACCACATCAAAACCAATTTCATAGTTACACAAACAGTTCATACATTAAAAAAGGGCAGTCTGGTGGACGTGAGCATCTCATGTTCACACAAGGTCCGAGAAATGGCCATACCCCAAGGGAGAGTAACATAGACACTCTACCCTAATGCAAGCATCAATGACTAATTTCACAACTCGAACCTGTGAACTATAAGTCACACGAGGACAATTTTACCATTGCTCCAAAGTCCCCCTCCAAACAGTTCATACATTGATCAGGATAAATTCTATTACTTTGAATTAGAAAAATCAAATCAATAAAAAGACGAGCTGATAATATTTTATGATGGTGGTGTCCAGGGCTCCAGGGCTCCAGGCCAACTTGCACGTACATCAACTATTCCACCGAGTACCAAGACTTAGAGAGAAACAAATCACCTATTACACAGGGAATCTCACCACAAGGCCATACCTTGTGTCAGTACAAGCACCTAAATACTAAATTCACAGGATGAATGTCAAGTGCAGGAAATTCCATGGTGGAGATGAGTAGGCCCACCAATCTTATTCACATCAAACATAAAATTATTGGACAATCTTGATGCAATTAACAGCTATGTAAACAAGAAAATAAATTTTAATTTCTGTTGCACAGAAAAAGCTGCAACTATCTGCACAAGAGTATACAGAAGTCTTACATTATTGCATATAAAGTGCAACCTAGTGACCAGATATCAGTCCTTTCATCGATGTCACATTGGCTTGGGCAATCCCATAATTCAGGTGCTCGGAAAGGTGCTGACACATGCTCAGCTGCCCATTCCTACATAACCAGCACCAGAAATTGAAAGCAGAGAAAATGCAACAAAATGGGTTACGTATACAATATCAGAAAGGGAAGCCAATTATGAAGATAACACCCGTTACAACTTAATTGCAATTTGCATATCAAAGCAAACAGAAAATCACTTTCGCCAGGTTCAGAAGAAGCAAACACGAGAAGCCTACAGGCATACAAACAACATAACATACGTCTACATAATAAAAGAATCAGAATCCAGATATACCTGCAATTGAAGGGCCTCTGAACGAGAGCGAATTTGCCTTCTTGCAGGACGTGCACGTCCAAAATCCATTAATATTGCGAGTGGTGGCTGTCCTTTTCTATGTGTTAAAAGGACATTACCAGGTTTGACATCATTATGTGCATAGGGGGGATCCAAGCTATGCATATGTTTGAGTCCTCCACAAAGCTACACAAAAACTTTTCTTTTAAGTTCTAACAAAGCATCTTGGCATCACAGTTGTATATGCCCTTCCCCTTTTCTAATCCCAGAAAACCGTGAAAATGCACTAATTCTTATTCACCTGGCGATATATTTGAAGCACATCTGAAGTGGAAAAAAACTCCTTCTTAGCATTCATCGTCTTGACATTATCCAGTAATGTACCATCCAAATGGACTGGAAATAATAGATAAGCTTCATGCTTCAAAGACTGATCTTGTGCAACCTATCCAAATAAATTATGTAGATAAAATCCAAAGGCGTAAGATATAGTAATGAGAAAGCAACTAAGAAGACACAAAGCAGCATGACTAACACATTTAACACAATAATAGCGTGTATTTCTGTAAATGACCAATGAACGCTTGTCAAAAATAAGTATAGTGACCAAGAAGCAGAAAGTGGTTGGAGAATAATGTTTAAATACTTCTAAACATGTAGAATTCCTCAAGTCATAGCCTCCCTCCTGCCCTTTTGACAAAAGAAACGAACTAAAGGAGAACACTCTTTTTGACAACTAGCATGGATGTTCAAGCTACTTCATGTTTAGTGTTCCCAGTGTTCTTAAAAGCAAAAGAGCGCAGAGAAGCGACAAAGTCCATGGGGCTAGAAATGAAGCACACGCTTCCTTTAAGTGAAGCACATATCACGGAAATTTAAAATATACCAAACAATTATAAATTTAGTACTATAATAATTAGATTGCAATTTAAAGAACTAATCTTAACATCCATTTTACAATAATATTGATGTTAATCCAACTCAAACTTGAGATTCAATGAAACCCCCTCTCATTAGGATTATTTTGTGTGTTATAATTAAGTGCACACTTCTTTGAAGCGCATGGCTCCGCCTATGAAGCAATAACCCCTCATTTGTATTACTTCATCGCTTAAAGCAACGAAGCAATGGTTTCTAATAACACCATTCTCCACCTTCATCTAAAAGCAAAGTGTAGGAGCATCAATTTCTTGTGATAGGATTCAGTAGCAGGGATAAACAATTGTGCCATGTGTCACCTGCTATGCATGATAGTGCAATCTCAACTTAATACTTCCACAACCTCATTGTTTGAAGCCCTATAGTTAACATATAATCAGAGTAATTAGAGAGAAGTGCAACGCTTTCATTCCATGTGCTAATCAACACAAACCTAATGCACTTGCAGCAATTACCTTGACCGAAATGATCGCATGATCAAGAAGAGGAAGCAGGTTGGGATGACTAAATAGAGACGAAACACGGATCTCCTCCCTCACCATCTCCAGCTGTTCACTATTCTGAATAAGAACTTTTTTCATGGCATAAGTTCCATCATCTGCACATTCAGACAGTGAACTTTGAACATCATACTATCACCAAACTTTGAATAATTTAATATAGAATGAGAGAACTTAAAACTACATACAACAAGACAAAGCGTATACCTTGCACTATTTTCCAAAAAAAGAACGAATTCATGATCATATTGGACAAGGCTCATAAGGAAATAAAATATCTGTTACTGACTGACCAAAAAGTATTGCTGAACTTTCCTTTTCTAAGAGCAATTACAAATGATCCACCCAAAGACAAGGAAATACAAAAACAAAGGAAATAAGCTGCAATGGTTCTATTTTTCTTGTGTTATTTTATTTTTTGATTGTTAAATATGGTTGTATTTCAAGCTAAGTTGCTCGGACTCTCCAAAAAAGTCTATGAGTGTATGTTGGATCCTCCAAAAGTAGTGCATTTTTGGAGGATAATACAACATGAGTGCGGCAGCTGTTTTGGAGAGTCGGCACAACACAGATTTCAAGCCTTTAGAAGTTAAACATCTAATTGCTCATTGAATTAACACATTCTGGAGTTTAATATGCCTTGTAGAGATAAAACATAAGCAATCTTTGCCAAAATCATTTATTTTCAGCTTATGCATCAAAGATTCAATTTTCACAAAAAAGGTCCCTGTGCTCCAATATTTGATATTGAACTTACCCATAACTACAGCTAAACAAAATGTGTAAAATTTCTAAAAGACAAGAAACCCAATTATGAGATCATAAGAAATTAGAAAAATAGAACTGTGAATAAATCAGCCAATGGATTGAGTACCTGAGATGTGAGAAGGGTCTTTGAATTTCTTGGAAATTCCAGGGTTAGAAAGGACTTCTTTAACAAGGAAGACATAGGCAAAACCACCTTCACCGAGCTGCCGAATGATCTTGAACCGGTTCTCATTGATCCAAACATCACCTCCGCCATTAACGGCGTCGTATAACCCATTCAACCCTGAGAAAGAGCATCCCATTTTCTTCTATAGCTCCTTCTCGTCGGTTCTACTACCACTAGATCTCAATCTTTTCACCTCTGTCTCGAAACAAGTTTTCGTTTTCTTTATTTTCTTAGTTTAATAATTTTTCAGTTTTAACATATAGTCTATACACATGTATGTATTGAGTTTCAGTCGAGACTTTTGTTTTCTTCACTTATTTGCGTGGATTGTCCTAAAAGCTGGACAAATGATATGACATCAGATACGATCCCCTTCCTTTAAATACATATCCGAGACACAATACTTAATCCCAACTTTTGACCCTAACATATATCCGACACACAATTCTTAATCCTGTCCTCCACCTTTGCCTAACCCTAACCTAGAACCAAACGCTAACTCAAGCCATGCTTAGGACACGATGCCAACTCCTCCTAACCTTGACCTTGATTTCGACCCAAAATTTGGATACTCGTCGAGCCATGACCACATGTTGACTCCGACTTGGGTCAAGAGTCGGGTCCCATATTGGTTCAAGGGTGAGTCGAGAATCGAGTTTTGAATTGGGATCATTCATGGTTAGGATTCAGGGTTGGGATTGAGGTCGAAGTCTGGTTTCAGGTCGAGGTAAGGGGTTTGGGTCGGTATTTGGAGTCGGATTTCAGGTCAGGGTCAGGTATTGTATCGGAGTGGGATAGGAATTTGAAGAGAATTTTGAAAAGTAAGTCTATTTAATAGAGAAATATTTTTAAAAATGTTTAAGTCAACAACGAATTAAAAAATTGAAAAACACAACCTAAAAGCCAAGTAAGATTCATATAAGATGTAAAATTTGAATTAATTGCTTCTTAAAATTTCTATTAAATTTGTAGAATAGAAAATTCTCATCAATATATTAATTACTCTCTCTGTTCACTTTTAATTTTCAAAGTTAAATTAGATTACATTAATTCGATATTTTAAACAAAAAAATTAGATATTCAAAAACTATACGGAAAGTACTATAAATTTCAATTTTTTGCATATCAATATGATGAAAAAACACATCGTAAAATGTTAATCAAAATTATTATCGTTTAACTCTGAAAAATGAAACTATAACAATTAAAAGTTGACAAAAATGGTAATTAGATCGAGAAAAACTCAATAATGTATCTCAAAGGAACATATGGGGGGGGGGGGGGGTAAGTTGGTCACCAAAATTAAAAGTTTATACTGCATTTGGTTGGTCATAGATTTATACCACATTTTATCAATTGCATTATACAAACATATACTCAAATAGCTTCGTCTTTTTATTTTTTATTAATATTAATTGAAAATAAGATTAAAATATAAGTTTTAATGAGCTAAATAACTGCACTAGTTAATTGATTTATTATTGAATTATATGATCCAATAATAACTTAATAAACAACCTCTTGAGATTTATTTGAAGTGAGTTTGATTTTTACGTATATTTTTGTCCAATTATTCATTAATAGCCGAATTTGACGGAAAGTATCAGAAGAATTTGACGGAAAGTAGAATACCAATTTCACAAATTACAACTTCAAATAACTTTCTTCCAAGGTCAACTTCACATAAAATTTCCACATTATTAATCAAACATTTATTCGTTAAAAAAATTATATTATATAAATAAATTTTATATACATATAGTGAATTTTCTTAAAAGGTTACATAATTCATAAACCACCCAGGTATTTATCATTAATTACCTGGTGTTCGTAGTTCGGTTTGGATCGGTTATTGGTTAAAACCAAAACCAAATCAATCTAGTCGGTTTTTAAAATTTCTAAAACCAAACCAAACCAAACGAAAAAAAGAACCATCGGTTTGGTTATTGACGGTTTGATTCAGTTTTTCTGTTTTTTTTCGGTTTGAAAGTAATAAATTTTTGAGAACATACGTATTTTGATAGAAAAAACACTTAATACATGAACAATCCACAAAAAAGTTATTGTTGGTTCAATTAAGCAATATTAGAGTTATCATTACATGAACAAAGTTATTCAATTAAGAGAAAGTGTGATTATCTTATGAAATGTATGATAGGTAATGATTTTTGATGGACTTGGACTTAGGATTCTAATAATTGGGCTAAAATTTAGGTGTTGAGCTTGAGAAAATGGTAAAAGTTAAAGACTTAAAGTTACTTAAAATTTAACAAAATATTTATATTTTATTTATGAATAATTATAAAATTTATATATCTAATTTATCGGTTCGGTTTGGTTATTTTTGCAGTTGTTTTTTAGTAAAACTAAAATCAAACCAAATAGTATCGGTTTTCAAAATTCAAAAACCAAACCTAACCAAATATAAGTTTTTTTAATCGGATTGCGGTTAGGTTTGATTTTTTAACCATAACCATGAACAACCCTATACGTAATATAACGTAATGCACACGCTTTAAATTTAACCGTGGACTCTTTTATTAACGAAAGAGTAAAAAAGTAAAAACATTTTCCACCATACAAGATTTTCTTTCATTTTCCACCTTTTTCTGCGCATTTATTTCACTCTCCTCCATAGCTACCTAACAATACACAAAACGAAAAACAAAAACTACGTAACAAAAAATTGATCAGATTTCTTGGGTTGATTCCTAAGAAATCCGATCATTCATATTAATTCACATTATATCATATATTTTTTCAAAAAAAATAAAAATGGTTCGTGTAAGCAATTTCGTAATCTCACTTGTTAACGTATTAACCTTTATGGTTGCAATTATGGCGTTGGGATTTGGACTTTGGTTTAAAGCTGATGAAGCTAAAAGCCTTTGCCAAAAATCATTATATATGCCTTTGCTTATATTTGGGGGTTCACTTCTTGTGCTTTCATTATTGGGATTAATTGGATCTTGTTGCAGAGCTTCGTTTTTCTTGTGGATTTATTTGTTTTTTCTGTTTATGTTCATCGTTGGGATGATTTGTTTATCGATTTT
>JAJONR010012623.1:0-15101 GCA_029582245.1 Solanum etuberosum | reverse complement strand
TATGATAGCCTTACATACCTAAAAGAACAAGGTCCTTGAAGAATCTTGAAAAAGAACTTGAATAGAAGCCTTGGAACCCTAGCTTGAAGGAGAACACTCAAGAAAACCTTTCTTGAGATTCTTGAATTAGTTTCTTGAAATCTCTATGGCCAAGAATTATGATTTTGATTAGTGATTCATATTTTTATGGAGGAATTTGAGTTGGAAAGAATAGAATTCTTGGAGAAAAACTTACCTTGAAGAAGAATCTTGAAAAAAAGATTGAAGAATCTTGAATAGAAGCCCTATGTTTTGATTTTTCCTTAGGGTTTTGCCTTAAGGTTTGAGAGAGAAGAGAATGATGGATTAAGATATGAAAATCTGATCGGTTTGACCTTTAATTAGTCAAGAAATTCATTTAGGGTTTTCTTAGAGGTAAAAAGACAAAAATTGCCCTTTTTAATGTTTTCCCATCGGCTAATTCGTCACTGCATTGCATCAGGTTACTAAAATGGTCATATTTTTTACTCGAAACTTGGATTGACCTTAATTAATATCCAAAATTATTCCCACACTAAGGAATTTACCTATACACATATGGATAATTTAAGAATCACCCGATATGACCCTACAAGTAAATGAAGAATAGTTCGGGTCTTAACTTATAGATTTTTGGGGTGTTACAATATTTCCCCCTTGGGATCATTCGTCCTCGAATTACGGTTAAAATGAACATGGAAGGGAAAGGAGTAACTCTTACTATCTTTCTGACTTTTTAATTTGCTTACTAACATAGGCGGAGCTGATTTAAACTAAGAGCATGGAACTATCTATAGCACATACGTTGCGAACGATATGAGTTTGAACATAGTCACACTCTATCTGAAATTATTTGACATAAAGCTAGGATATCAGGGCAAGAAGTAAGAATACGAATACTATGCCTTATTGATATGATTGGTAGCTTTCAATCTTAGAAACACTTCTCAACTATGCTCTTCTTTCTGCTTACTACACTTCATTAGTTGCAACTCCTAGCTCCCACTAGAGTATATAACTACTCTTACAAACGTCCAAATCAAATCGCTTGCTCTTACGGTGTTCAAGACTAATTTCTAATTCATAAGGTGCTAAACATGATATGGTTATATTTATCTAAAGCATAAGATTAAGGTTCTATACCTCTATAGGGAATATCATCCCAATAATACTTCTCTTTGTAGCTGCCTTCAACCAACCTTTAGCCCATATGAAGAAATACCTAATGCATCATGCATTTGTCCACATGTTAACAACACCACATTCAACCCTAATACTATAACCATTCCATGGACTCCCCTAACCAATCCTTTTAAGAACATCTCATTTTCTCATCATATCTACCAACTAAAATTTCACGCATTACTACCAGGAGCTGACTAATTGCTCTCATTTAACTATTACTCATGGTAAAACCTCATCCCCTTCTTCCTCAACATTTATAACCTTAGATGGAAGAAGAAGACCACCATTACCACAATAAGAAACATAAACCCTCTCCTTCTATCATTACTCAACTATTATCGAAAACATCGCTATCAAAACTAAAATGGATCACTGAAAGAGCATTAGGGCGAAAGATCATAAGCATGATTCATTCGAGAAATTTGATGTAAGAATATGAATGACGTAACATTATGTTGCTAGCCATCGAGAGTAAATCATGAATTTTCAAGACTGAGCATATTATGAGACATGAGTGCTTATATGAATAGGCTCATATCATAGGGCTGATATCTATAACTTTATGGAGTAAGATTGAGATCAATGGGCTAAAGGCTTTTCACCTAATTTTGGAAACTGAGCATAGATGTGAATCTCTCTGAAGTGTATGAGCATAGGTCATAGACATAATTCTGATATAAGGAATATCAACAAGATTTTGTAATAACTTCACTTGAGGAATACACAAGATTATGAACGGATTAGTATATCTCTAAAACTCTTTCTGAAGACATCACTATCTCATCCTCAACACTTGACTTGGTTTCTCATCTTATCATCTCCCCTAGGTCTGAGGCTGATACTTTAAAGATATGGATCTATTCCATTATGTCTAAGCTGGTCTACATTCCTTTTTCCCTAATACTCGGGAAAGGCTTATCTCATGGCTACTGAACTCTCCATAAGTAGGTACTAAGACTCCTTCTAAGACCTCTTTCTAAGATACTTCTCTTAACCTCTTCACATTGGCTTATAAGGGCGCTTCATCTAACTCTTTAAGGAAACAAATAATGCTTACATCAGCCTATTCCATATTGACAACTCAAATATACTATCTAGGCACACATGAAAAATCATTAACTTAATTGGAACCTCGTCTGATTACATAAAATCTCGGGTACACCTCTTAATGCTCTTGTTACTCTTATAACTTAGCCACACTTCACTGCCCTTATTTAAAAGTTAGGATCTCATACTTGTACAACTCATATTTATTGCAGCTAACATCTCAATCTCTCACCTACTCTATGTCAAGTCTACCAGATCATATATCAAGACTAACATCATCACCATCATGTTCCATTCTTTTGATCACGATGCTCATCTAAAATTCAAGCTTAATGTTTATTACTAATTCCGAATATCAATATGATTGCTCGCTTACTATACTAACTTACAACTACTAGAGAAGATTATGAAACACTCGCCCACTTAAAATATCATGCCCCAAGCCTACACGCTGGACGTGGCCGGCACTCGAGAACCATTTCTTGGCCCAAGCGAACCCTTGGCCTGGCTCAACTCTTAGTGGAAGACTTACTCATCAATAAATGAACTCAAAAGAAAGATTTAACTCAAAAGTCTCAAATACTTAAACTCATAATAGTTATAAATAATTATTCAACTGGTCAAAGAGGCAACTCAAGTCTCAACATAAACAACTGAAAATGAAAAAACTCATGAACTACTGTCTATCTATCTATGAAGCCTCTACTAACTGAGATGGACGTCGGGACAAGACCAACGACATCCTAATAATAAAACATAAATGAGGAATCCTCCGGAAGCAAGGAGGCTCACCAAACAACTCTGGAACTCAACTGGATCAAAGAAGCGCAGGTTGATAATCATGGTTACATGTATCTGCATCATGAAAGATGCAGGCCAAATGGCTTCAGTGCATGGAATGTACGAGCATGCAAGGGAATATCTAACACACATAAGCTTGAACTAGAATTGAAGAAACAACTTACCTCGTCTCAACTCAACTCAACCTCAACTCAATCTCAACTCATTTCAATATAAAAGCAATAACAATAATGTGATATAAAGAAAAGCTTTTAAAACAGTAGATAATACGCAATGTATTGGAAAATACAATATAACTCAGTTTGTATGTAAAAATATAAAATAAACTCTGTTTGGGAGATTCTCTAATCGACAACCATCACTATGAGCTATGTGATGATACAACATCTTGTCCACGCTGCCAGAACTATCCTATACCTTCCCAGGATATAGAACTGCTCAAATAAGTGGATCCACTAAGCTATGCTTAAGAAACAATAAGGAATCACTTAAAAAGTATGACCCCTTCTACCCATGTTGGCTACATGGTTTATGAGGGTTGTGAGTTGTTTGAACTCTCCCCCATATCGGTGCTTAATACTACTCCCAAAATATAACTTAGCTCACTTGTTTTAAAAAAACATTTCCTCATCCTCAACTTTGAGATTATTACTCAAAAGGTTTCTCTTAAAAGAGATAGTACTTAAAACTCCTCATGAACTCTTTTGAAAATCGGTGTTTCCTCTCATCTTAAATGGAAAAACATTTACTCTTGGGAATGCTTAGTTTCCATATATCATTTTAAATAAAATGAATTCAAATCTACTCTTCCTCAAATTCAAATGCTCAAGTCTTAAAACAAGTTTTAAAATATTGTAAAAGACTCCTCAAAAAGACTCGAAAGAACTCTCAAGACTTTACTCTTAGCTCTACCTTGAATTTGAATTATGGATTCAAGGGTTATAATTCATGTTATAAATGATCTCTCGATGTTTAGATGTAGTTTAGAGTTGTTAGAATCAATAGGGAGTAAAGGTACCCTTTGAAAGAACTAAGATGGCCAAACGACAGAGAAGGGGTGGGGGCAGGCGACCCTGGTGCACTGGTTGGCGTAGGGCGCCAGCCCCTATCTAGATTTTCTCGACGAATTTTCTTTCTCATTTTTTGACCCTAATTTACCTAGAATCAAATGGTTTCTTCGCAAGTCACTTAGATTCGAATACCCAACATATGTACAGGATAATCTACTCAAAACAACCCTCAAATCACTAATATTCATCTCAACAATTCATCAAAACCCCAACAATCAAGATTACGAATGGAATTTCAAGAAAACTCATCAAGAACTCAAATCCTTCAACTTTGAGAATAAAATTGCATTAAAATAATATGATTTGCGTGTGGGTGAACGAACCCAACACTATGAGAACTCACATACCTCTTAGGGATCAAACCCTTGGCGAAAATTCACAACAAAACTCAAGAATCTTGACGAATGCCTCGAACCTTCCCCCTTTTCTCCTCTTTTCTCTTCTTGAACTCTCTTCTAAAACCCTAAGCGTAAATAGGATTTGTAAAACTGATCCAAATCAGATTTGACTCCAAAATATTACTAAAAATCATTTTAATCTGATTGGATAAGGAAAAGACCAGAATACCCCTCACTAATTCGGGTAACTTTCCTTAACTGGATAGGCTAACTTCAAATGAGCTTATGTCCCTCATACAAGCTCGAAACTTAGCAAACTCAATGGAGTTGGAAAAATGATTCCAAGACCTTTCATTTGATATCTTATAGGACACCTAACTCATCATGTACTGAAAGTTATGGTCATTTGAAGTGATCCAGAACTCACAACTTAAGTATAACTTGTAAAATTTCAAATTTGGCTCTTTCCAAATTAGTTCTTTCTAAATTTAGCTCTTTCTAAGGTGAGATGTTACAGTATCTCCCCGTTGAGAACATTCATCCTCAAATAAGATTACTCTTAGTAGACTAAGGGTGGTAACATCTAATACCCAGCTTAAACACCCAACATGCAATTAACACAAACATCATATTAATTAAAAGAGTGCTTTACAAAAAGTCATTACCTTGGTCTGGAGTTTCTCCAGAAGAAAATAGATGTAGGTGTCTCTTCTTCATGTCCTCTTCAGCCTCCCAAGTAGCTTCCTCAACAAACTGGTTCCTCTATAAGATCTTGACTGATGCAACCTCCTTGGTTCTTAACTTGCGAACCTGACGATCAAGTATCTCAACGAGAATCTCCTCATAAGATAGGCTGTCCTTAATACCAATATTTTCAGTCGGTATTATAAGTGAAGGATCGCCCATTCACTTCTTCAACATTGAAATGTGAAACACCGAATGGACTGCTGGTAACTCTGATGGTAGCTCCAACTCATAAGCTACATTGCCAATCCTCTTGGATATCATGTAAGGACCAATATACCGGGGATTGAGCTTCCCCTTCTTACCAAACACATAATACCATTCATGGGTGAAACCTTTAAATAAACCTAATCATCTACCTCAAACTCCAAGTCTCTTCTCCTAACATCTATATAGAATTTCTGACAACTCTGCGCTATTTTCAACCTTTCTTGAATAGTCTTCACTTTCTCCATAGCTTGATGAACCAAGTCTAGTCCTATCAACCCAGCTTCACAAACCTCAAACCATCCAATAGGAGATCTACATCTTCTCCCATAAAGAGCCTCATAGGTAGCCATTTTGATGCTAGAGTGGTCACTGTTGTTGTAAGCAAACTCAATGAGAGGTAAGTGATCATCCCAACTACCGTTGAAATCGATCACACACGCCCTCAACATATCCTCTAAAGTCTGAATTGTACGCTCTGCTTGACCATCAATCTGAGGATGGAAAGCAGTACTAAGGTTCACCTTCAGACCCAAACCCTTCTAGAAAGACTTCCAAAATTATGCGATGAATTGCGCACCTCTATTTGAAATGATGAAAACCAGAACTCCATGAAGTCTGACTACCTCTTGAATATATAACTTGGCATAATCCTCTGCTATAACAGTAGTCTTCACCGATAAGAAATGGGATGATTTAGTCATTCGATCTACAATCACCCAAATCTAATCATGCTGCCTGCGAGACCGTGGTAAACCAGTAATAAAATCCATATTGATCATCTCCCACTTCCATTCCGGATCTATTTTCTGAGCCATACCACCGGGCCTCTAGTGCTCTACCTTGACTTGTTGGCAATTCGGGTACTTAGCAACGAACTCTGCAATACCCCTCTTCATACTAATCCACCAATAGACTTCTCTCAAGTCACGATACATCTTTGTGGAACCCAGATGGATAGAGTATCTGGAGTTATAAGCTTCCTCCATGATCCTCTCTCGAAGTTCATCAACCTTTGGTACACACAATCTACCTTGATACCTCAATACACCATTTCGCCTTATTCAAAAGCCATCACTTTCTGCTTATGAACATTTTCCTTTAACTCAAGCAAAATAGGGTCTTGGTCTTGTTTCTCTTTCACTTCAGACACTAATGATGATTCGGCCTCATTCATCACCATTACTCCTCCTTCATTGGAATCCATTATTTGGACTCCTAATCGTGCAAGTCTGTGCACATCTTTGGATAATTCCTTCTTGCCTTCCTCAACATGGGAAATACTACCCATAGATAATCTTCTTAAAGCATCGACAACAACATTAACCTTACCTGGGTGATAGAGAATACTCATGTCATAATCCTTGAGTAACTCCAACCACCTCCTCTGTCTGAGATTAAGCTCTTTCTGACTAAACACATATTGAAGACTCTTGTGATCGGTGAACACATCAACATGAACACCATAGAGATAGTGATGCCATATTTTCAAAGCAAAACTACATCAGCCAACTCTAGATCATGGGTTGGGTAATTCCTTTCGTGAATCTTAAGTTGTCTGGAGGCATAAGCTATAACCTTGCCATTTTGCATCAATACACAACCCAGTCCAACTCTGGACGCATCACAATACACAACAAAGCCTTGTGTACCTTCTGGTAAGGTCAACACTGGGGCAGTAGTCAACCTAGTTTTCAATTCCTGAAAGCTCTTCTCACAAGCTTCAGACCATTAAAACTTTGTTGTCTTCTGAGTCAACTTAGTCAACGGGGAAGAAATGGATGAAAACCCCTCGACAAACCTTCTATAATAACCAGCCAATCCCAAGAAACTCCTAATATCAGTTGGAGACGTGGGTCTAGTCCAGTTCTGCACTGCCTCAATCTTCTGAGTGTCAACTCGAATCCCTTCACCAAAAACAATGTGACCTAATAACGCCACTGACTCAAGCCAAAATTCACACTTGGAAAATTTAACACACAACTCCTTATCATTTAGAGTTTGGAGAACTACTCTAAGGTGACTAGCATGATCTTCCTCATTTCTCGAATAAATTAAAATGTCATCAATGAATACGATAACAAACATATCCAGATATGGCTTAAATACTTTGTTCATAAGATCCATGAATGCAACAGGCGCATTAGTTAAACCAAAAGACATGACTAGGAACTCATAATGACCATAGAGGGTCCTGAATGTAGTCTTTGGAATATCGCTTTCTCTTACTCTCAACTAATGATAGTAGATCTAAGGTCTATCTTAGAAAAACATGTGTCACCCTGAAGTTGATCAAAAATATCATCAATTCTCGGAAGGGGATACTTATTCTTTATAGTAACCTTGTTAAATTGACGGTAATTAATACACAACCTAAGTGAACCATCTTTATTTCTCACAAATAAGACCGGAGCGCCCCAAGGTGAGACAGTTGGTCGAATGAAATATTTCTCAAGAAGGTCCTTCAACTGCTCTTTTAACTCTTTCAACTCAGTTGGAGCCATTCTATATGGCGGAATAGAGATAGGACGAGTATCAGGAAGAATATCTATACCGAAGTCTATTTATCTCTCAGGAGGGACTCCGGGAATATCATCTGGAAAGACCTTTGGAAACTCACTCACAACTGGAACTGACTGAATGGGTAGTGTCTCAACACTAGAGTCATTAACTCGGATTAAGTGATAGATGCACCCCTTGGAAACTAACTTTCTTTCCTTAAGGTACGAAATAAAATGACCCTTAGGCACTGCTGAACTACTCCTCCACTCTATAACTAGCTCATTAGGAAACTGGAACTTAACTACTTGAGTTATACAATCAACTGAGGCTTAATAGGCAT
This sequence comes from Solanum etuberosum, assembly GCA_029582245.1. Taxonomy (NCBI): domain Eukaryota; kingdom Viridiplantae; phylum Streptophyta; class Magnoliopsida; order Solanales; family Solanaceae; genus Solanum; species Solanum etuberosum. The sequence continues at coordinate 6,849 of JAJONR010012623.1, read as the reverse complement.
GAAGCTAGTCCATACCTAGAATAACATCAAAATCTACCATGTCTAACTCGACAAAGTCAGCCATGGTGTCCTTGTGATTGATAGAAATGGTACAATCATCATAAACTCTCTCAGCTAGAATAGACTCACCAACATGTGAGGAACCACTGAAGGGCTTAAGAAGTTGCTCAGGAAGAATATCAAAATTCATAGCAATAAAAGGAGTCACAAAAGATAGACTCGCTCCTTGATCTAGTGAAGCATATACATCAAAAGTAAAAACTTTGATCATACCAGTGACAAAATATGGCAAATTTTCTTGATCTTGGCGACTGGTGATAGCATACAGATGGTTTACTCCTCCACCTGTCCATGAAGTAGCTCCTCTAGGTACAGCTCTGTCTGGCGGACCCACTAAAGAAGATTGGGCTCTATTGCCCCCATTACCATTACCTTGCCAGTTCTTAGGGCACTCTCATGAAGTGAACATTCTGACCACATATAAAGCAACCAGTGGAGTCATCACGACACATTCCTGAGTGGTTCCTACCACACTTAGCACATGCAGGAGTCTCATTACCTCCTTGTGCCCCACTACCTTGAGACTGAGTAGGTCTAGCTCTGAAGTTCTGCAAATTCTGGTTCTTGAACTCACCTCTATTCCTTGGTGTAGGTGCACTAAAAGATGATGGAGCACGTCCATTTTGCTTTTGTTGGAAAGATTACCGGTTCGCATTACTCTTCTACTACCCGGACTCATTCCCTGTTGTCTTAGCTTTCTTGTTTCAGAACTCTTCTCTATTTCTCATCTTATCTTCCTCAACCTGCTGCACATGAATCATTAGCCTTGCAATGTCCAAATCATCTATCAACATTGCAGCCTTACCCTCTTTGCTTGACAGACGGGACAACCCAGAAACAAATAAACTCATCCTGCTCCTCATATTAGCAACCATCTCCAGAGCATAACGGGACAGTTGAGTGAACTTGAGGTTGTACTCATGGATTCCTTCTTAAGAGTGAGGAATTCCCTTACCTTGGCTTCTCTTAGTTCACAGGGAAAGAACACCCAATGAAGGCCTCTTCGAACACAACCCAGCTCACAATTTGTGCACCCTCAGCTCTACTCTTCTTCCATTGATCGTACCATACTCTAGCAACACCCTTCAGTTGGTATGCATCTAGTTCCACTCGCTCAGCATCAGCAACATGCATAACATCAAAAACCTTCTGTAGCTCTTCCACAAAGTTTTTCTAGATCCTCAGTAACACTTGAACCGGTGAAGTTTGGAGGATTCATCGTTAAGAACTCACGGATTCTTGATGTATCAGCCACATCCTGTCGATCCCCTCTTTGGTGACCAGCTTGGTTGGTAACCACTTGACTCAACATCCGGATAGCATTCCGGAACTCAGCATTAGTGACCTCTCCCTAGGGACCCCTTGATCCTAAGGATCAACATTTCTCCTAGCAGGACGACCTCAGATAGCTCTTTGTGGAGGCATGATCTGAAAGATACGCGCAAGAACGAATTAGAAAGATACCTTAAAGAGATAAAATCTATCGCACGAAAAGAACATGAAGGAAGTGAGATAGTTCCTAAATGTCGCAGCCTCCTAATTATAGATGTGGTGTGCTTCACACTGATAACTAGGACTCTACAGACACGGCTTCATAGACACCGTAGGACTCTTGAACTCTGTGCTCTGATACCAAGTTTGTCACACCCTGAGCCTACACGCTGGACGTGGCCGGCACTCGAGAACCATTTCTGGCCCCAAGCGAGCCCTTGGCCTGGCTTAACTCTCAGCGGAAGACTTACTCATCAATAAATAAAGTCAAAAGAAAGCTTTAAATCAAAACTCTCAAATACTTAAACTCAGAATATTTAGAAATAATTATTCAACTGGCCAAAGAGGCAACTCAAGTCTCAACATAAACAACTGAAAATGAAAAGACTCATGAACTATTGTTTATCTATCTATGAATCCTCTACTAACTGAGATGGACGTCGGGACAAGACCCACAATATCCTAATAACAAACCTGAAATGATAAAACTTAAATGAGGGATCCTCCAGAAGCATGAAGGCTCACCAAACAACTGTGGAACTCAATTGGATCAACGAAGCGCTGGTTGATAATCCTGGTTACCTGTATCTGCGTCATGAAAGATGCAGGCCAAATGGCGTCAGTACATGGAATATACGAGCATGCAAGGGGAAATCTAAAACATGATATAAGCTTGAACTGAAACTGAAGAAACAACACACCTCGTCTCAACTCAACTCAACCTCAACTCAATATGCACTCATTTCAATATAAAAGCAATAACAATAATATGCTATAAAGAAAAGCTTTTAAAATAGTAGATAACAACTCAATGTGTTGGAAAATACAATATAACTCAGTTTTTTATGTAAAAATACAAAATAAAATATGTTTGGGAGATTCTCTAACCGACAAACATCACTATGAGCTATGTGATGATACAGCGTCTCGTCCACGCTACCAGAACTGTCATATACCTTGCCGGGGTGTAGAACTCCTCAACTAAGTGGATCAACTAACTTATGCTTTAAAATCAATAAGGAATCATCTAAAACGTATGATCATTTCTACCCACGTTGGCTACATGATTTATGGGGGTTGTGAGTTGTTTGAACTCTCCCCCATATCGGTGCTCAATACTACTCCCAAAATATAACTTAGCTTGTATGTTTTAAAAAAAATATTTCACTATCCTCAACTTTGAGATTATTACTCAAAAGGTTTCTCTTAAAAGAGATAGTACTCAAAACTCCTCATGAACTCTTTTGGAAATCGGTGTTTCCTATAATCTTAAATGCAAAAACATTTACTCTTAGGAATACTTAGTTCCCATATATTACTTTAAAGAAAATGAACTCAACTCTACTCTTCCTCAAACTCAAATGCTCAAGTCTTAAAACAAGTTTTAAAATTTTTTAAAAGACTCGAAAGAACACTCAAGACTTTACTCTTACCTCTACCTTGAATTTGAATTATGGATTCAAGGGTTATAGTTCATGTTATGAATGATCTCTCGATGTTTAGATGTAGTTAAGAGTAGTTAGTATCAATAGGGAGTAAAGGTACCCATTGAAAGAACTCACACAGCCAAACGACGGAGAAGGGGTGGGGGCAGGCGACCCTGGCGCACTGGTTGGCGCAGGGTGCATGCCCCTAAACTACAGAGCTCTTCTACTGGCGCATTAGTGGGGCGGTGCGCCTTCCCCTGCCCAGATTTTCCCGATGAATTGTCTTTCTCATTTTCTGACCCTAATTCACGTAGAATTGAATGGTTTCTTCCCAACTCACTTAAATTAGAATACCCAACATATGTACACGATATTCTACTCAAAACAACCCTCAAATCACTAATATTCATATCAAGAATTCATCAAAACCCCAACAATCAAGATTACGAATAGAATTTCAAGAAAACTCATCAAGAACTCAAATCCTTCAACTTTGAGAACGAAATTGCATTAAATAACATGATTGGCGTGTGGGTGAACGAACCCAACACTATGAGAACTCACATACCTCTTAGGGATCAAACCCTTGGCAAAAATCTGCAATAAAACTCAAGAATATTGACGAACGCCTTAAACCTTCCCTCTTTTCTCCTCTTGAACTCTCTTCTAAAACCCTAAGCTTAAATAGGATTTGTAAAACTGATCCAAATCAGATTTGACCCCAAAATATTACTAAAAATTGTTTTAATCTGATTGGATAAGTAAAAGACCAAAATACCCCTCACTAATTTGGGTAACTTTCCTTAACTGGACAAGCTAACTTCAAATGGGTATATCTCCCTCATACGAGCTCAAAATTTAGAAAACTCGGTGGCGTTGGAAAGGGGATTCCAAGAACTTTCATTTGATATCTTATGGGCCACCTAAATCATCATGTACTGAAAGGTATGGTCATTTGAAATTGATCCAAAACTCACAACTTAAGCATAACTTGTAAAATTTCAGATTTGGCTCTTTCCAAATTAGTTCTTTCTAAATTTATCTCTTTTTAAGGAGGGATGTTATAAAAAATGCATGACAAGTAGTCAATCCTTACCTCTTAGTCTGCATACTTACAACTTACCGTCACACTTCCTTTCACAACTTAAGTACTATTTACCCATTCGCTATACATCATTGCTTAATTAGTTCTGCAACCCTCTGAATATTATGGGCTTCCCCTTAAAAATCATAAACCTATTTTAGAGCTATCACCTCATGAATACTCATGCTCTTCTATTCAACACCTACACTTGGTCGTTACTAACAGAAAGAAACCTCATCATAAACTCCTTTCTAGTTAAAGTATATTCTAACTCATCCTAACTCGTAACTATTCCTCTACCTCATATCATGAACTCTATAGAAGAATATTATTCCTTAGTCTACTCACAAAGGAAAACTCGTCATTAAAAACTTATGGGTGAGTGACTACAACAACATAATTTTCCTCATCATTATCTCCCTCTCTTATATTACTGAACCTCTGCATGCATTCTTCTAATTTAAGGGAAATTTCACTACTAGTGTTCATAATCTCGTAACTCATACTATCTTTTCGGGTGAAAAATACTACCCAAGCATTCTAATACATACCATCCTCTTAAAGGTCTCAGTTGAATAAGGTTTAGAGAAGAGAGTCTGGGAGCACGTCTCACTTTTAGCTAGAACACACGATTCACATGAATAAGAGTGCATTATTTCGAATCAGAACACTTAACCTCACTCACGGTCTTCTCTCAAGCCCCTCTGCAGTCTCATGAATTTCTCAAGATTTTTACTGAGAGTAACTCATTGATAAAGATCCGTTCTTTGCTTTTCAACTACCTTGAGTATGATCAGTAGTTGAATGGATATGAGAAACGCACGTGTTAGAATAAATTCCTTATGACACAGTTTTATTGCACGATTTAGAGTATGAAGGAAGGAAACTTTTCTTAAATGTCTGTAGTCTCTCATTTAAGAAGTGGGGCCCTCACAAACATAAATAAGATCCATTGACACAGCTTCATAAACACTCTAGGACACTTGATCTCTGTGCTTTGATACCAAGTTTATCATGACTCGAGCCTATACCTGGACGTGGCCGGCACTCGAGAACCTCTTATCCTTGCTGACTACAAGTGGAAGACTAACTCAAGCATACATAAGCATTAAATTGAAAGAAACGTATAAAATAAACTTGTTAAATCTTAAAATTTATCTGAAAATTATGATTATTAAACATTAAGTTTTAAATAAAATACCTAAAACTGAAAGACTCTCAAAAACTATCTATCTATGAAGCCTCTACTATACAAAGATGAGTGTTGGGACAAGACTCGCGACTCATCAAAAGAACTACTAGTAACAACTCATAAAAACTGGAGTCCTCCGGAAGCAAGGAGACCTCACTCGAAAGCTGAGAGCGGATGAAGTGATCTCAACAGACTCTTGTTTAGGATCCTAAGAACCTGTATCTACATCATTAAAAGATGTAGGTCGAATGACATCAGTACATTGAATGTATGAGTATGTAATATAGCTGAATAACAAATAACTGAATCAAAGGACTGCAATAGATATAGATATATACTCAACTGAATGTAAAGAAATAAAGAAGTTAAATTATTTAAAGCTTTACAAAATACTTTCTCATCTCTGAACTCAACATAATAAGTGATATGTAAATATACACTTTAACTCTATTCGGAGATTCTCTAACCGACAACCATTACTATGAGCTACATGATGATACAACGTCTCGCCCACGCTGCCAGAATTGTCCTATACCTTGCCCGGGTATAGAAAACCTCAACTAAGTGGATCCACTAAGCTCTGCCCAAAGGAACTTAGGATTCATCTAAAAAGTATGATCTTGTACCCATGTTGGCATACATGGTTTATGAGGATTTTGAGTTATCTGAACTCATCCCCATATCGGCACTCAATACTACCCCCAATAATATATATACGCATGCTCAAATGTATAAAACATACTATTTCTCTGTTTTGAGGTAATTACTCAAAATAACCTCTTAAAAGAGTTAATTGCTCTGAAATATCTCTGAACTCATTAACTCATTTAGAAATCAAAGTTTTTCTTTTCTCAATGTAAAAACTGATACCTCTGGGAAAACTTAGTTCCCTTATATTCTTACTCAATTCATATTGGAAAACTCTTTCTCAAAACTATATCAAAAATCATATTGTGATCTTATCATTGATGACTCGGGAAGTCATACTGCATAAACATTGATGACATATCTAGATACCATACTGCTTAAACATTGATGGCATACTCGACTGTCATACTAATCATGTTTTAAAACTCTTTCTCAAACTCCTCTTTACTTTCTCAAAAACTCAGTTTAAAACAAAATTGTTGGCTTTAAAAGATTCTCAAAATTTATAACTCAAAATAGGGTTCATGCTGAAATATAGACATGAACAACTAAACTCAAGGATCCCAATAACAATATAAAAAACTCAATACTCAGAACTCAAGAACTCAAGAACATAGAACTCAACGATACTACTAATCTCAAGAATACTCAATTCATAGGGTTCATGCTGAAATATAGACATGATGAATCAACTCAAGAATCTCAATGCATAAGATATAGCAATTCAATAATTAGGAATAGAATTTAAAAAAGAATCAGGAACTCAAGAACTCAAAATCAACTCATCTCAAGAATACTCAAATCTAGGGATAGAATCCTAGATTACTCTTTTACTGATTTAAAAGTAGATGTAGGGCGTGAGGATGAACTAATAAAATAATATGATAGCCTTACATACCTAAAAGAACAAGGTCCTTGAAGAATCTTGAAAAAGAACTTGAATAGAA